>KK499883.1:0-89785 GCA_000688715.1 Glossina pallidipes
CTTTATGCCTTTATAATAATAAGCCTTTTACAAAATTGCGAATAATTACGCGCAAAAAAACATTACTGTTTACAAAAAGACGAAGCAAACACGTCGCGATCAGTTGCCAAACATTTATTCAAGGAACACAATCCAATTTAATTAATATGGAACGAGAAATAACGCTTGGTTTCAAAACATAAGCCATCAAGACGATAGCTATCAAGACTTCCCGCTTTTACGGTTATATACTTACGACTTATAAATGGTTTAGTCGCAGCACTTACGAGATTTTCAATGGAAAAAATTGAAATTTCGTAGGTTGATTAAACATCGATTTTTAATGGGATAAAAAACCGTGTCAACTAAGCATTGGCTTGAGAAATATTGTGATCAAATGTCGAGGTCATTGCCGAAACTGAACCATATTTTTTTGTTAAATTAGAGCACTGGGATATTAAGGAAGCGTTGGACTGACTCATAAGCTAAGCCAAATTTTTCAAAAGAAATCTTTCTTCTTACTTACTCCTGGTATTTATCGACCGACGTATTGTACTTGGGCCGTTGCTGAAATCACTAACCAGAGCTTTACGATTTGAATAATAACATTGCAAAAATGTTGTAAGTCGTTCTCAAAAATGAAGTTTTCAGGCTAAAAGCTCGAATGTCACTAGTTTTTGAATATGGATGTATATGTTTGTCTATGGAAGGAACTATGGATGAGATCCGTTGGGTCAATCAACCCTGCCTCGAATTCGACATAAGTATTTTAGTAAGCAAAAGTTTTAAAAGAAAATCAAAAAGTACAAAATCCGGAGGCTAGTTTAGCTTGCTTGAAAAACAACTAGATGGGACCAAGATGTAAACCAGATTTCAAAGTTGGGCCAATTAAATAAATATCATTCTATTCCTAACTGTGAAATCTAGGTATGGTTTTTTTTTTATCACTCAGTATAGCAATTTAGCAAAAAAATTAACGGTTGCGACTTTGGATCATGTAGGTCGACTTTTCAGGCTCTAACATGTGTAGGTGTTAACATTATATGGATACAAAGAATAATTGCTTGTTTCTTATGACGGAAGCTGAAAAGTAAAAAGATGTTTGGAAAGAAAATTAAGTTCGCCAAACTTGGATTACTTCATGTGATGTTTTGGGCATTCTTCTATATTGAGGGATTTTAGGAAAAACACGCTTCGCATGAAAATAATGTATAATTTTTGATCAAAAAAAGTGAGCAACTGTATTAGACGAAGTGGCATCGGCCTTGCCTAACAATAATGTTCTTATTTGTTTTTATAAGTGATCCGCATTTTTTAACCCCTGCCATATAACTGCGTCTACGAAAATTAGTGCTATATGATAATGAAGTCTATTATTTGCAATATTTTATGCTGGATTTAACATAAAATTATTCTTACAAAATTTGGACCACGTAGGTCTATTTTTCGCACCCCGTAATTAAATGTTCAAATGAAAAAGAAGCCTTTATATGGCAACAAAATTCAACGTTGGTCCCTAAGAATAGTTTGATATAAGACCCAAGTGCAGTTTGGATCGAAGTAGATCTATTGTTAGACTTCATCACATATAAAGATTCCCGTGAAAAATTATTCTTTATAAGCCAAAAAAATGTATTTTCTAGCATGGTAGGATGAAAATGGACCAAATTTAAACCAGATAGATCAACTATTTGGACATTCCACGTAGGAGCTCTCATAAATAGAAACAGGTCTAATTGTTAATATGTTGTGATTGGTGCGCACTAACAATGTAGCGAAAAAGTTAACCATAGCGAATTTGGATCACATACGTTTGTTTTTAAATCTTACTGTGTATACGGGCTCTCATGGCAGGTAGACCTTCCTATATCGACAATGTCTAATTTGTAGTTTTTTATAACGCGACCAAATAAAAAATGTTAAAATCTTTATTATTATTTGGATCATGTCAGCTAGGGTGCTAGGCTCCCTTCATGCATTCATGAAAATTAAGCGTTCACATGAAAGCACTGTATAAATTTTGGGTGTATTTTCGCGAAAATGAATGAATGACTGCATAAGGCGAAGTCAATAAACTATGACGCCTCGTCTAACTATTTTTACTTGCTTGTACACTGTTTTTGATTTACTGATTTATTCGGCTCTCAATTTATTTTAACTGAGTTTCAAGTATTAATAAATAAATAAATAGCAAAATAATAAAGTAAAATGAACTAAATCGATAATTAATGTCTGGGCTTGGCTTTGCCGGGCTACGTCGAATTGTATAAGAAAATAATATCATATGTCGTACGTCAATCCATTCTCGTGTCCTCATTCAATCATTCATCACACACATATATACAGTATTTCTCTGTAGAACCCGCGATATTAACACAATCTTCGCATATGTTGCAAAATTCGATTTGATAAAAGAATAAATTTTACTTTTTAAGGACCTTGCCCGATTGGAACATTTTCCTGCGACAGGGGACTATTGTGTGTTTCGCAGCGTCAAATATGCGATCATCGTCAAGATTGCATGGACGGTAGCGATGAACATCCCGTAGAGTGTGGTTTGCTTTACGGCAGCAAAGATATGACCAACAAAATTGTTACTAATGCCATTAAACAAAAACATCGCATGCCTGTAACCACTAATTTCACAGCAGACCCATTCTGGCATAATAATTCCAAAATTCAAGGAAACGGACTTTCCCCTGTTCGAACGAACGGAAATTGGCTTATAGTGAAAAAAATGTGCAAACCAGAAGATAACAACAACGGATTGAGCAATAATAAAGGTGACACTCTCTCAAGTGATTGCGGTAAGCAGAACTTCTTTATGTTTTGAAGACCCTTACAACATACGTATTTGCACCTTACACCACAGGATATATTAAGTTTGTGCGGACGTACGTAATATCCAGAAGGGCTTAAGATAGAAATTTCTTTTATTAAGCCTGTCTGTCCGTCTGAAGTCTGTCGCAGTTTTTAGTCATTTTGATAAAATTTGGCACAAAGACCTGCTTTCTATTGAAAATCATTCGGCTCTGTTCGCGTTTTCGACTACCCCCTGCATAACGCCTTATTCTGAAAAGTCGTTGTAGGGGAATATATTTCAATTTTTAAAATTTTTGGGCAAAACTCGCTGCGTAAAAGCACTTTCACATTCTAAAGTGGTATGAAAAACTTCGTTCGGCTGTGGCAATTTTTGAACCCTTTCTCATATAACCGCTCCTAGGAAAACTCAGTCTTTATGCAATAAAATGCTATAATTTCAATATTTCATGGTTAAAATTGGTTCATAATTGTAAATTGGCAAAGAAGTGAACCTTACCGAATTTGGACCACGCAGACCGTAGACCAATAAGGATTCTCAGGATATGCAAATCCTTATATGCCAAAAAGGCCTAAGAGTACGATAACAATTTGTTTATAATAATAATGTGGGTTTATATATGAAGCCCACTCTATATAAAATTTCTCATGAACCGTAAACATTTCAGAAAAAGATATAGTTTTTAATATTATATGATGAAAATTTGTCTACAGTAGCAACTTACCAAAAAAATTAACGATAGTAATTTTGTATCACATGGATCTACTTTGTAGACCCCGATATATATAGGCGTTATTATGAAGGACAAGACCTTATATAGATAGAAAGTCTAATTTCTATTTTTTTAAAAGGGAAAGTCAAAACTAATAAATGTGTTAGAAAGTAAATTAAGTTTGCCACGTCATGTGATGTTTTGGTCATCTTCTAGTATGCGGGCTTTCATGAAAAGCATGAAATTAATGTATAACTTTTGTCGTGTTATTACCAAAACGAATGAATAACTGTGCCAGTCGAAGTGCTGTATTGTTTCTAATCATTGGCTTTGCCCGGTTGCAATGTTCTTACTTATTTTAAAGCCAAAACTTGTTATTAGCATTCTAAAATACATACAGGTACAAATAGAAGAAGAAATCGTAAGATGTATTAATTTGGGTGATCTAAAAAGCATTTAGATTTTAGTTATATTATTAATCAATCATTTCTTTCAATGAATATCTATCATTTTTCCGTACATACTTGACGATAGCAAAGAAGGAAGAAGGGCAATGCTTTTCCAGTTCAACCAAACGTTCTTTATGGGGTCGATTGTGTTCCAAAAGTTTACTGAAACTTAGTCAATTTGGCATTACAGTTCGTAGCAATTTGATGATAATTTTTTAAATGATCGCGCTTTCCTATCTTACTAATAGTGCCATGCCTTTAAAATAATCCACCAATTGGGAATTGTTATGAGGAAATGGGATACAGTTTTTTCGAATATTGTGTATTATCTTCTCGGGCGACGGTGTCGATACGAATGATATTTTTTATTAATGTTTCTCCTATGAAAGGTTACCTTCTTTTCATCACTTGCGTCTATTATTCAGGAGATTTTAGATAGTGATTTGCAGATACAAATTCAATATTTTACATTTATTTAGCGTGAAATCGGGAGTTTTTCTTAAAGAGGTATAAACTTCCTTGGTGATGCATATTTAAACCAAAATTTTATGCATGTAAGCTCTTCACAATAAAATGATAAACCCTACGCCACTGTTATGGTAAAGTAGCTTATTTTAAATACCCTGATATTAAAATTTTCAACACTGACAGCTCCGAAATCTGCCTGCCAAATGGTATTCGAGTCAATTGCTTGCGACTCATTACCATTTATACTTCTGTATTAAGGTCACTGGCTTTACATAGCAAACAAAAGATTGTGTAGTTTTCAGACTACCGATTATATTGATGGATGCCGATTTGTAAACAGTGTAGATTTTCGGTTTTACCCTATTATAATTTTGCATGTGATAGCAAATTGCCTCTAAGGTAAATCATATTCTAATCTATTACTTTGCATCCCTACGAATTCTTTACGCAAGTTTTTCTTTCGTTTAGAAGTCACAACATATCCGGAAGCTTGCACTTGTTGGCAACGTACATTACTTTATTGCGGTCCAAATTCTAAATTAACGCACATACCAATGTCAGGGGAAAAGGTGACAATTGTCAACTATTCTTAATTCAATTATACCTAAACGGGAATCTCTCTTATTTTAGATAACCAATTTAATAATAATGCAAAACAATTTGACATTGCAACGAAATGCATTTTCATCATATAAAAATCTGCGCAGATTGTAAGTAATTTAAATAATTTTAGATATTATTACTGAAAATTTAACTTACCATGATTTTTTTTTTTTAGAAAATTGAAATATAACAATTTAACCGATATACCCCTCGGCCTTTTCGATCGTCTGCAGGCACTTGAAAGGCTTGATATACGCCATAATAGCATAGATCAACTTCCTAAGGGTATTTTTCGCGGTTTGCAAGCAGTGCAATGGCTGTTCCTAAGTTCAAATCGTTTGAAGCATATGCCTATAGACGAGATGGCTGTAGAGCTGCCGCTCTTAGAATGGTTGGTATTAAGCGATAATTTACTAACACTGGATAACGATAGATTTCCTCGCCTCAATTTGTTGTTGGAACTGTAAGTCGAAGACTTATTTCTTTTACAGAAATAATGAAACTTATATAGACTTTTTTATTCAAACATGAAAGTGATGTGTTCTTCTAGATCAGTTATTGTTTTCTTTATCTTCTTTTTCTTTGCTTACTCTTTTCACTAAAAATAGTTTTTTGGATTCCAATCGTATATCGTATGTTCATATAGACACATTTTTTAACTTAAATAATTTGCATTTACTGTAAGTTGAAAAAGAAAAAACCTATGCAAAGCATAACAAATGTTTCGAAAATTTTTTTTAAATTTATATAAAATACAAGAACAACAAGCTATATTCCGCCTGCATCGAATTTTTTAATACGCAAATGCAAACTGGAGTGAGAATTCATTAATTTTATATGTGGGTATGTGTCGTGTATCGATTTACGAGATTATTTAGTTTTTTGATTGGAGAGAGGGATTATAATAATAAAGAAACCGTATATAGTTTAATACTTCACTGTTAGTGGCAGAATGATATTTTCTTTCAAAAAGGTGTATATCTTGGTCCCATCTAGTTTCTTTTCAAGCAAGCTAAAGGTTCGAATTAGCCTCTGGATTTTGGTCTCATATATTTTTTTCCAAAATTGTTGCTTAGTAAAATTCTAATGTCGAGACAGGGTAGATCTGGCTCTTATCCAAAGTTCTTAACAAAGCATTAACGACTGAAATGCCTACGAAGTACCACACAAACAAATACAAACGCACACACGCGCGCACACATGCTCATAATGTAATACATAAGACCCACTAATCAAACGAATAAATTATCGCTCCATTTTGCAAGCAAATGTCTTACATATTACACGAACAAACTTATGCATCCATATTACAAACTAGTGAATAATATTGAAAGATTCGAGCTTTTGGCGTACCTACTACTACGTTTGGCATCATTGTTGTTTATACGCCCAGGATTAAAATCCACAATAATGAGACAAGTTGTTTCTTTCGACGGAAATGGGTGGTTGTCTTATTCTTTGCGCCACCGTCGGATACCTGTCATTGAATAAATGTAAAAAAGATAAATGTAAAAAAGATAAATCTGTTAACCTTGGAAATGAAATTTTTTTTGACCGCGCTCAGGCGACAGTTTGCATTGGTCTGAAAACACCATCTTTGAGAATGACTAACAACATTTTTGCAAACTTTTTATTCAAATCATAAAGCTCTGGTTACTGATTTCAGCAACGACCAAAGTACAATGCGTCGGTCGATAAATACCAGGAGTAAGTAAGGAGAAAGATTTCTTTTGAAAAATTCGGCTTAGCATATGAGTCAGTCCAAGGCTTCCTTAATATCCCAGTGCTCTTATTTAATAAAAAATATTGTTCAGGATCATTGTTTTGAGATCAGCAAATAGAATCTTGTTGCTGGTGACCAGATCAAAGGAAGATGGTGGCTATGGTAGCAGTTCGCAAATGCAGTTCATGCAAATGCTCCACTGAATCACAAAGTGTTTGCGGCACCGATTTAAGTAAATTCAGTACCGATTTGGAAAATAAACTTGTCATCCCCAAGCTTTCATGCAAAATAGCGAATACACTTGGCTTATCAGCTATCTCTTTCGCAAACTCACTTTTCGGTTAGCGAGAATAATTTTCAGGATTTGTATCTATCTTTTTGAGGCATTCGTCCATGAGATGCGTTCAGCATCATTGAAGTTTGTACGGGTTGTCTATCAAACATCCGACAAGTTGTTCTTTTCGATGGAGAATAGTTGCCCACAATATTTCTCAAGCCATTGCTTAGTTGACACGGTTTTTTGTCCCATTAAAAATCTATGTTTAATCAACTTACGAAATTTCAATTTTTTCCGCATCCCAAACTTTTAAATGTAGTTATCATGTCGTTTTAACATAATTAAAACAATATTTAAGTTAAAATTTTACCTTTCTTTTTTGCTCTCACAGAAATTTAAATTATAATCTTATAACATACATACATCCGAAAGCATTTTACGGCTTGCGCAACATCAGAGATATGTAAGTAATAGACATATGAAGCATCCTTGTATTACAATTAGCAGTCAAAGCAATTAAAAACCAAAAAAGAAGAAAAAATAGATTAGTCTACATACAAACTGGTAGACACTAGGATTTCGATATTCTATAGCACAACATGACTGTCTTCTCACATTTTTATACGTGCACTGTGCATGTATATAACGCCGATGCTTTAATATTGGCCGCCAGAACGCTGTTTATCACTAGCAATTAGACAGGCGCACAGATAGACGGACAAACATGCTAAGATCGATTCAGAATTTGATAGTCCCCAAGAAGAAAGCGGGGAAAACAGATATATTTAAATCGACTCGGAATTTGATACTTGCCGAAAGTGTATATACTTTACAGAATCCATAAAACTTGCCTCTTAATGTTGCAACCTGCCTGCTGTGGTGGTTATAAAGAGGTAAAAGAATGAATAAAATAAGACATAGAAACTGTATTCGACTTTCGCAGAATTTTTTAACATTGCAATAAAAAAATTGATTTTTTTCATTAAGAAGATTTGCAAGATTCGATTCTAAATCAAAGAAAATACCTGCATCGAGTTTACAGTGGGATCTGAGGAATGTGGTTTTTAATTTTACGGGTTATATATATATATATATAAATACAAAAATGATAAAGCACACTTTTCACGTAATTATTTTACATCACGTAAAGATTAATGTCTCTGTTTTGATATGGAATTTTCAAAAAAATATTTGACCTTAACCTTAGCTGAGGCAGTTATTGACTTCTACTAATGTTGTACAACACAAGAACACCATAATTCAGTTATAGCTGGTAAAATTCGTTTTCTGCGCGTCATAGTTCATTGCTCTTTAGGCAAAGTTATTTACAAGTTGAAGGTTTGCTCACCAAGAGTGATACTTAAAAGGTAACAAACTAGGGGACTGTCATTAAAAAGTGTTTAGCATAATCACTATTCGTATTCACTAAAGAAGAGAAAAACAGACCGTAGTAACTGTTTCTCATTTTGGAATCAGTTTGTTCTCTGGAAATAAGTGGGTAGAGTTTCATTACGTTCATAGAGGTGTCTATCGCTACGCCTAAACAACACGTTTAAAGTTGACGTCGTGTTATCATAGGTTTTATGGCAAAAGTTAATAAAGGCCCCAAACGAAGGTAAGCCTACCCTCAAGGCAGACGTTATTCAATTCGAAGTCACGTGCTTCAACTTCTAATGAGAGACTAATCACTGACAGGACCGACTGGTATAGGATAAACATCGGAAGTAATAGATCGTTTCCACTTTACAAAATTCCGCCTTATTGTGCCAACCATAGTCGAATGAGGTGTTTACCAAAGGTCTCTTGCTAGAGCAGACTCGTTAGTGTCGTCTTGCGTATGAATGGTTGCTATTAACACAATTGCGATTGTAAGCAAATCGAATGCGAAATATAAGCCTGTTTGTCGAAATACCTGCCGAGCCACAGATAGCCGTATGATTAATGTAAACTCTTTAGCTTAAGATGAGAATCCGTTCTAGCGTATAAGTAAAGGGATCTCATCAAAATTTTCAATTGGGGGCTAACGTGGGTCAAAGATTTAGTTTTATATGAAAACAAGATGCTAATATAAAAAACCCCTTATATCAAAATATTTGAATGTTAAGGATATATATAATAAAAAAAGATTCCTATTCCGAACAGGATTGGATAATTTAGAATGTAACAATGTGGTATCGACAAAAGTCTGTTCCTGGAGCAAACCACTTGGCAGATAGTGCGCCCATTCCGACCAGATTCTTCATATAGACATTATCCTGTGAAGTAGCTCCGCAATAGACTAGAAATTTTTTGCCTTACACGCGAACCGGGGTTCTCTATTCTATATATTCTAATTTGCTTCCACGGAATCGTGACACGCCGGTTTTGATCTCCTGTGAGTTTCGCACATAATTCACGAGTTATTCTACATGTCTTCTCTTGGAAATGTCTCAATATTTACTAGCGGCCCCAACAAAGCTCCACGATAAATGTTTATTCCATCTGATGCAATGCACAATAAACATATATACTATGAAGGAATTATTATCATGTGCAAATATGTAATTAACATATTAAGAGAATAATATCATTGTCCGCATCAAATAATTTCACAACGAGCACTTTAAATGCCCAACATGACACTGATATTAATTAATTTTCACAGTCTCTGAAGTTTCTGTGTGAAATTCAAATAAAAATTACGATTAAAAAAATAAATGAAACAATGCCCCACAGTTTAGGTCAATGTGTTTTAAACTTAATCTTCACTAATGCCTTCATTGAAGATATTAACGAAATGGCACGTTTTCACGTTTAAAGCGCAACGAGGAGGGTTTATATTGACATGCATTTAAATGACCCTCGCGCATACAAGTTTGTATTAAAAGCGAATCGAATTTCCATGCTATTTAAAAAAAGCAAAAATATTAATAAAAGCAATTCCACATAAAAGTTGGTAGTGGTATGAGTTAACTATTTAATACACATCGGTGTAGGAACCAAGTGATACGTACGCTTCATACTGAATGAATCATTAGGCTATCTAGGTGGGTAGATCATTTCATCAGTCAGTAGGTTGCTGTCGCGTATTATCATCCGCCTGGTAAAATTCTTATGATGGTGTTTGAAGGGAAAAATCTGTCGATTAGGTCGAATTTTGCAAAAATATATTTAAAAAGCAGAAATGACGATCACAAAATTAATTCTCATCAAAACTTATAGTTAATTTACTTTTTGTTCGAAAAGTTCGTTGAAACTCCTCTTAATAGCGATAAGACAAAAATGGAAGCAAAAATCAATTAAAAAAACTCGATTTTTTGAAATCGGGTTGTATCGAAATGCTATAAATCTCTAATATGCGCAAATGTCGTACCCCTTTATATTGAATTGTGGAAGTACCGTGCTAAACGGGCGACACCTGTGCATATTTCTGTGTACGTTTTGCAGGCGTCCAAATGGTAACATGCGTTTAGATTTCACAATAAAAGCAAAACGGGGAAAGAGTTATATTGAACTTGATTTGAATCGCACCAATGTGCACCATTTCATGCGCTTGCGAAATATGTGAGGGAATATCCACTCTGTCGATATATATCCTAATCGTCTTTTTATATAATTTGGTTAATGAAACATAATTGATAATTGAGTTAAGAATAAACCCCATTTACATACTCCACACATACGTGCGGATAAGATCCCAGTCTCTTTGAAGAATGTGAAAGGTTCGTCCTTCTTATTCTAAACAAAGTTTAATGGGGTTTTTACAGGTGGATGGATAGACAAACTAATATAACTAAATCGATTCCACTTTGGAGAGTAAAAATGGCGAATGGGTTCTTCGCTCCGTATTTGGAAAGAATGTTATCATTTTGCCTATCTATAAAAAGCGAAATTTTAATTTTTCGAGTTTAATAATGTTCTACTTAAAGCGCGTTTATAAACACATATTCAACACTAACTTTGATTAAATTACTGAACACCTGGAAATTAAGAATCATTTAATACTTCTATCCTTGACTGCATGTGTATATCTTATTTAGAAGAAGCTGTTTTAAGTTACTGTATGACGCAATTTTACAATTTCGTATTCGTTTTTTATACTTAATGTATTTACAGACGTTTAGTTGGCAATCCCCTGAAATATTTATCCTCTCATACCTTTCTAGCTAATCAATATTTGGAAGCTTTGTACGTTTCTCTTTTAATAAGTACCATACTCATTTAAGCATTTAAGCATTATTCCTCCATCGGCAGATCTCTTGGTTACACCCCCTTACAAATCCATGGTTCTTTTCTGCGACAGTTGAATGTTTCCTATTTAAACTTAACGGGCATTCCCTTCGGATCTATCGACTTCGAAACTATTAATGTTATGACAAATTTGAAGTACATTATTTACGATCGCTTCTATTACTGTTCAATGACACCCAACGTCCGGATGTGCAGGCCAATCAGTGATGGCTTATCAACATTTCGTGATTTACTTAGTAAACCTGTCTTGCGCTATTCGGTATGGATTATGGCGTTTATCACACTAACGGGTAACATTATGGTGCTGTGGGGTCGTTTCATTTATCGGGATGAGAATGTTACTCTAGCGATGGTCATACGAAATCTTGCTTTCGCAGATTTATTGATGGGTTTCTATTTGTTAACCATTGGCATATTGGATTACAGTTATCGTGATGAATATCACAGGTAAGTGTATAAGTAAATAATTAGCGGGACTGCATTGTAAATATTATGTCTCCCTATTTTCAGAGTGGCTCTGGATTGGATAACTTCCTGGCAATGTGTAGCTGTGGGCATTTTAGCTGTTAGCTCTTCTGAAGTTTCCTTGCTTATATTGGCTTTTATGTCTTTGGAACGTTTCTTATTAATCGCTGATCCCTTCAGAGGTCATCATAGCATAAGTTCTAAAACAATTTTTATAACTCTAATAATTATTTGGATAATGGGCGCAAGTTTGGCGGTAGCGCCAGTAATACTGTGGCAATCAAGTACGAAATATTACGGCACTTACTCTGGCATTTGCTTTCCTTTACACATTCAAGAACCTTATCCGTTGGGCTGGCAGTATTCAGCATTTCTTTTTCTGGGTATCAATCTTTCTTTACTCTTAATAATCACACTGCTCTACACGGCACTCTTAGTGTCTATATGGCGAACTAGAAAGGCGACGCCGTTACCATTACTGGAGTGTGAGTTTGCAGTGAAATTTTTTTTTATCGTACTTGCGGATATTTTATGTTGGGCGCCTATCATAGCGATGAAAATATGGGTGTTTTTCAATTACAGTATATCAAGTAAGTGACGTTCATTTCCAAAAGAAAAACTTTCTCTAATAAGCGGGCTCTCTCAATTTAGATGATATCTATGCCTGGTTGGTGGTTTTCGTATTGCCTTTAAATTCAGCTATTAACCCTTTGCTCTATACCTTTACAACACCAAAATACCGTAATCGAATATTGCCGCAGGACTGGAAGAAAATTATATCGCGACGTCGCGAAAAGTCATCGAGAGATATTAACACTGCAATGGGATCATCTAATCCGGGTAGCGCGCAAAAATTTACTTAAGAAAGAGAGAAAAATATGTTCTTTAATAGCATTTTTTTCACTTTTTGAAGCAAAACGTTCTCTTGCGGCAGCTTTAAAATAATTGATAAGAGGACAAAAACGAAATTCTTTTCAAAACGTCCCTCAAGTATTAAGTAACACTCAATCAATCTTTAGTAAAAACGTCAAAAAAATGTACATAATTTTAAAAATTATTTTCATGTTATATAAGGAGACATTGGGTATCGATTTCCAAAAAAGTGCTAAATATGTTTTATATGAAGACGTGATAAGGTAGACTTCATTTCTTTGTTACAAATTACGCTCTCCCTTCGGTATTCCAAGGGTAGCAATTTTTATTTTCATTTCCACACGACATGAATGTAAATACGTCTATAAGATTGCGCTAAAGTTTGAATCCGTTCCGAACCTTAAAACATAACAAGAAGCAATACGCAATATAAACCTAATGTTTGAGAACGTGGCAGCGTTCTCGTCGTCGTGGTAAATAAAAGAAGACCCTTCGGGTATGTTGATTCTGAACAAAACGGTACGGTAGAAAGTGGATTATGAAGCGAAGATACAAGTCCGCTACGCTGCACCACTATTTTCACTTGGAGCTACTACTTCGGGCCTAGCGTGTGCAAGCGTATATCACGAAAAATTCACCCCCAGCTAACATATATTACAACGATGAATTTTAAATCTACTCAGCTTACCTGATGCTCGATGATAATTCAAACATTTCACACTTTGGAGATAGAATTGATCGTAGACGCAGACATTAGTTAAATCGGCAAGTGTTATGCCTTTGCCGATCGAGCTCCGAAAATCAAACAACAAAAGAATGAAATCCAGCATTTTTAATTAAATGCCTCTTTAGTATAAATTTATTAGTAGTTTTTTTTAGTTTAATCTTAACATTTTAAAAGAAGATTTAACTAAATTAAAGTTTCAGTTAGGTTTGTTAATTAATTAACATAAAGTTGCGACATCCTTATAATGGTCAAAATCGATAACTCTGTACGTTATTCCAAAACTTTGGCCTAGGCCTAGAGTAAAGATTGTCGCCATCGAATTACATTAATTAACATTTTTTCACATTAAATGCACGCCTCTAATGTTTTGGTTGAAATTAGTCATGTTACAGGCGTTGGACGTACATATACGTGGAAAAACAAAAAAAAAAAAAAATTATTCAAATGCCTAGCTTGGAGTCTTTCTAAAAATAAAGTAAACTAAATAAAATAAAATACTTTACTTGAAACATAGAAAAGTCATAGCGTGAAATCTTGCTTGAAGCTTGAACTGTAAGGTATTTCAAAAAAATTCCAATTTATGCACGCTCAAGGGAAGAAAATAGTAAAAATGTATATGGAGTTAAGATAATGAGATTATTCATATAAACCTCTAAAACCGCTTGTGTACAATAGTTTCGAAACTTGTAGTTTGAAACATTTGGCTGGTGGTTCAACAAAATTCGCTTCATTGTTAGTTTTCGTGCTGTCCGTTTTCACCAATCTTTCCCCAATACGTAGCACGCTAGCATTTGCGAATCTTTGAGTCAATTATCTTGAATGATTTCTTCAATCGAAGGTCTATGTAAAGCACCAACTACAAGAAGTGTTTTAATTAACGACATAGCGGCGAAGAGGAATCAATAATTTGAACTTTCCTTGTTTAATTTGTTCTGTAACTGAGGCATCGTCTGCACGGAACGATGACTTTCCAATCAAAACTATATTTAAAAAACATGCATTTAGTAAAATTTATTTCTGGAACTTGCCAAGTGAATAGTACCACGTCTAGGCTCAAAATTGCAATTTTCTTAGTGTAGTCTTCATAACTTGTACTAAGTAATATCTCCGGCGCTATATACGCGGCCGTTCCCCTTAAAGTGTTTGTAATCGAATCATTTTGTGCAAATTTAGTTAAACCGAAATCAGAACTTAAGCGTTAGAAACTAAGGCGTTTTCGTCAAGAGTCGCAAGCTGGTTTTAAATCATGGCGGCCGATAACTTTTTTCTATGGTTTATCATTATAAATTGCAAACTTGGTAAAAGTACAGCGTTGCGATCTTCTCACAAAGACGATTGTTACTTTTAATATGTTTGCGTAAATTCCCGCCTTTCATATATTCTGAAAATATTATTTTCAATGTTTTTTTGTGGAGAAATGCTTTTTGATGTAGCTTTCCTTTTCCTTATAAAATATATATATAAGTTTGGCTGTAGAATCATTAACGTGTAGCAGGTTTATTAAAACGAATTTTAAAAAATATACAATTTTTTCTCAATTCAGTCCATTAACAATAATAACAAATAAACACAAATAATGATAAAACAAAAAACGCATATACTCCCATATATGGTTTCGTAATGTAATGAAGCCGTTAAACGTTTCTCGCCCTTCATTGGGCGCCAATTTTATTATTTTGTACTGCACGCTTTTTTAAATAAGTATTTGACTAACTGTATCAGACCACAAAAGGCCTTAAATTGTCTGAAAGGAACGGCATACTGTCTAGGAAACACTTAAGGGCAGGCCCAGGCTTGACAAACGGAGGTCACTTCGAATTATCGAGACGTGTTATTGATAAGGTAGCTAGATCGGGAGTGACGGAGTAGGGAGGTTTATAACGTTCGTCGGACGCACTGCAGACCCATTCAAATACAAACAAAATGAAACAAAAATTTACATGTGTCTTGTTCTAGGCTTCGCGAACAAAAGGATTGACAATACTTGCTTACCTACAAATTATTCGATAATATGCAGTTAATTTTAGGTTAAATTGAACAAAAAAAAAAGATTACTAATCTGACAGAGCATTGCGTTTTAGTTTTCGCAGCCTTTTCACTTGTTTTCGAGTTTGCTATTATTTTTAATTACTGCAAATGGATGAATTTTGGTGTATTAATTTTTCTTGTATAGTTTTATATTTAATGTAATTTCTTTTTATTTTAGTCATTGTGGCCATAAACGTGCGACAGAATTGTCCATAGTCGACTGCCAGATACAATTTGTCCGCGCATACATCAAAGAACTCCCCACCCACATCCTGTTTGAAAAAGTAAATGTTACTGTCTCTATGCTTTGCTAAGCAGAATTCCAATATTGGCAATAGTGTAATATTTTCAGCGCGGGAACGTTGATAAGACCCAATAAAATCGAAATATAGTCTTTTGAAGAGTCGATTCGAAATATCTATTTTACTGTGTGATAATCGAAGAATGTTCTTAGGGTACTTGTTAGTTTCAGGGTTAAACGTTACTGTATTCGCAGAAGCCTTTAGTAAACAAAGATTTTATTGAAATTCATCATGCGACCCATCGCTTTACTTATATATATGGATAACTATTGAGGCTTACTCTGGCGTTGTGACTTGCGATGTCTCTGCGATATTGCTCGGAATGCGGCTAAGTATCTTAATATCTGAAATGTTACTTGGATTTTCACCAAAATTTCGTTCAAATTTTCACATTGATTAAAGCCTGTAAAGTATATGTCTTTTTGATCGATACCAAATTTTGGATCGATTAAGCTTTTCTTTCCCTCTGTCTGTCCATCTGTGTGGATAGATGTGGTGAGCATTTTCCCGATCGTAAATATTAAGGTATAGATTCCAAAGTTGGTAGCTATATTGAAAATGTAGTGAAAGGCAGGTTGGTATGGCCGTATTGTTAAAAGGGTACGGCTTGTGAAGCTTGTGTCTTTGCTAAAAATCACAATTTTTCGTTCTTAAGTTGCGATTCACTGGCGAAATTATTATAAAAACAAGCAAAAACATTATGGTCGGGCGAGACCAACCATTAAATATCCTACACTACTTCGTCTAATACAATTATTTATTCATTGTGTGTGTGATTATACACGAAAAAATAAACAATATTCCTGAATGCTCTCTTACGGAAGGATGCCCAAAACTTTAATTGACGTGATCTAAGTTTGGCGAGCTTAATTTACTTTACGTTAAGGGCTTTGTAATATTTTACCTGTCTTTGTCATAAAAAACCTACAAATTAGCTCTTTTTCTTTTTCAGAAGAGCTCTTACATGATATGGAGTTCAAAAAAAAGGTTCATGTTCAATCCAACCAAATTTTTATGCCAAATTATGTACATATTTTCATAATCAAATATTGACTATGGGATAATTTTGCCTGAAGATAAATTTCCCCATCCGATCCAAATTTTCACATGAGCTTAGAATGCTTAAATGCTACCACTAAGCATCTTTTGTTGAGAAATCTACTTAACACTCGCTCAACCACTTTGTGAAATAAAGAGTTATACGCGGAATGGGTAAAACGGTACTCCCACCCAATCAAAACACCTTAATATACGATATTTTCAAAATATCTCAAACCTATCTATAAGTTTGCTATCTATAAAAAGACCTCATGGACAGACATGAGACTAACTGAAAAGCTTAGATCAATTCAGAAAATAATTCCGAATCGATTGGTATAATAACAGCCAAGTTTCTTTTAATTCCTACTTGATACTACATACACCAGCACAACTTAATATCATTAGTTCAAAAAAATACAAAAGTTGCAAACAAAGTATAAGAAAACAAGCAAAGACTCTCACGAAATCAAAGAAGCAAATTATTGCTCCTATCCATCAAGCAACGTGCGTGGATACGTAAAAATCTCAGCTATAAAGACGTGCTTCCAGTTTATTAAATGTTTTGGAAAACATTAAAGGCCTCTTCGAAAAACTTGATTTTGTCGCGGCCTTGCCAAAAACACTCCCTCCTGTACCTGAACCAATATAGAAGTAAAGCCAGTCCAGATGCTTGAGACGTCTATAACCACGTCAAGAGCTATCAGAAAAGCTTAATTTTATACCGACAGCAGGAATCTGTCACCCGGAAAACTACATTTATGTGGGACCCCGCATATACTGCGTAATGTACGCACATATATATCAATAATAATATTAATTTTAATTCCATAAAGTATTTTAGCATTATTTTGCAAATGACTAATTGCGTCAAGAACATAACAAAACAGTAAAAATTATCAACCAATTATTCATAACTGGAATTTCTGGCAAGAGCCAGATACCCCGAGTGTCCATGTTTCTAGTAATGACTATTGTGTTGATAAACGCAGTTAGTACAAATGCGTTAACAAGGACATGAACAAACGTTTAGCATAAACATATTTTATTACAAATTCTATTTTAAATAAAACAATTACTGGCTGGCATAAACGACATCCATAGAAATTATAAGAATGAAGACTTGAAAAATATAAAAATTCTTCAGATCTCTTAAAAGATCGAAGGGCCATAAAGGAAGATATTATGTAACCTATGATACAATCCACAAACTAATAATACGAGCCTTGGCTTGCTGCTCGAAATAGCAGATGCATTATTGAAATCGTGAAAAAAGTGATATCTGAATTCAAAATCGATCACGAAGACTTAGAATATTTTCCACTTCAGAAATCCCTAGAAATATTGACCAACTCAAAACCTTAATCACTACTAACTTTGGAAACAAAAAAGTAATATAACAAGTATGCAGCGAGGTAAATTTAATCACACAAAGAAATATGTCGATCACAACCTATTGACCTATTGACACAAAATATTTAACACACTCAGTGAACTACACCCAATTCAAGCAAAAAGCTTACCCTCCCCCACCATACAAGAAGAAACGACATGGTAACCACAGGCAACAATTTATACGCTTTGCCCATTTTTAAATAAGATCCACACTCCTTGAGGTAATCAATGTTGCTTTAGAGGCAGTCAAATCTTCACCATCGTCCGTAGGAATCAATCATTTGAGGACTAGTACGCAGAAAATACCTAGTCATCATAATTTCAGACAATACACAAATGACAAACATAACAATTAGAACAAATTTCCACAAAGATTCGCGAACAACCAGAATGAAAATAGACCAACCCAAACAAATAACCAGAGATGTTACGACAACTTTGTAAATGCTTCAAGACACCCTATAATTTATTACACAAGAAACAACAACTGTATCAACAGTTCTAACCCATCACATTATAATTCCACTAATCTTCATAGAAATAGTAAGTCCAGAAACCGAAATCGTAGCAGCAATAGTATCTACAGTACTTATTTGTCTTCCAACACTCTCCTGGGAAGTAGCTGCAAACGCACGAACAATTTCAAAGCAACTAAAAAATGATATAGAACTCACAGAGACACATACTCAATAGAGAAATAACAAAAGGTATATGCTAAGCAACCACGATCATACCAGCACACGGGAACAAACACATCAAGCAACTCAATGTAAACAGCTATACAGTTCTGATTAAAAATTTAAGAACAGAAACAAACACAAAGCAACGTAACAGCAATCAATTAAGGTAGCAAAAATCACTCAGACGAACCTTTCAACAAGCTCCTAAACACCTGAGCAATAATGAAAAATTGGAACTCACGACGATTATACAAAAATACCAAGCAATATTCCACTAAGAATACGAAAAATTACTAACAAATAATTTTTACAAACAACATATTCATTTGCAAGACAAAACGCCAGTGTACACCAACAACTATAGACTACCATTCAGAGATTGAAAAAACTTAGTAATCAAGTCAATGAGTTACTTCAGAACAAAACCATAAAACCCTGTCAACCCCATAAGGGCCATTATCAGTTTACAAGGTTACCTTTTGGTCTCAAAATGTCATTTAAGAGCTTCCAAGGAATGCTTAGTATAGCTTTCTAGTTTAGAAGCATAAGCCTTTTTTAAACGTGGACGACATAATAGTGTGCAGAAATAGATTTCGCTTTCACACTAACAACCACATCAAACTGTTCCGAAAATTCACGTAATACAACCTAACATTAAACCCTCAGATATGTAACTTTCTACGTAAAGAAGTCACTTATCTCGGAAGCTTAAACTGGACCCCACCAAATTTCGAAGTCATCAAAAATCATCCCCAGAGCGTTGCTTGCTATATACGTGGCATAACCTTTTTCAACCATAGTTGTATGGAAAGGAATTCAGAGTCGTTACAGGTGACAGGTCTTTACTCGGACTTTTTACACACGGAAACGTTTAATCGCCGCTAACACGAATCAGATTAGAACTATCCGATTATGATTTTGAGAAAAGAAAAACAATACTAATGCAAAAGTTTTATCTTACGTTGAACTGAACTCGGAACATATTGAAAACGATGATTCCCCAACAATTTAATGTAAATGCAAAAACATTTTTAGTAATTACACGTAACGTAGCCAAACAAAATGGCGCAACTCACCATAACAAGATTGATCATTTTCGCGTGTGGCAGTGCACGTCTGTAAAACATATAAAAAAGTGTAAAAAGTAAAAAGAAATCAAATTTAAACACAATTAATATGGGAAAACATGAATCAAATGGTAAAACAATTCGTTCATGATTTTGTTCTTTGTGAAAGGATGAGTTGAACACGCTTTCAAAGGGATTTCAAGCAATCTCGATTGATAATGTAGGACCACTTAGAACACCAGGCCGGTGTAAATACGTACTAATTATGCAGCGTGACCTTACAAAATACATCACAGCGCAGGCTTGAGAAACCGAAACCTACATCAATGTCTAAAATGCTAAGACAAAAACTTATACAAAACATGGACTTTTAAAAGTATTGAAATCCGGCAAAGCAACTGATTTCAACAACGAGCTTACGAAAGAAATTTGCTAACTAGCAATTTATTCACTTATTTACTTACACAAGAAAATCAACTAAAATAAATCAACAGCCGAATTCAATTGACTCTTAGAAGTAAAACTTATATTAATTATTGTTAGAACCAGTATAAAGTATGTAAGGAGAAGTAAAGAACAAAAAACATAGATAAATAATTAAATAATACTTCATGTGTAAATAAGTAAGAAAGAAAAAAAGAAAAGAGGCACACCGTAAACCAGTACACACCCAAGTTGCAAGTGAACCCCAAAACCCTGGTAACCGATAACAGTAAAGAGCAAAAGTTAAGTTTCGAATTACAGCGAGGTTAAGATTGCAAGTTAGGTTAAATACGACATAGGCAAATCGCAAGTATTATGGATAGTTGTTTTGATAGAGTTTAAAGGCTCCGATATTGAGATTAAGTGGTGGATATCATTTACATTTCTGCAAACAACTCTGAACGGATTAAAAAGCTCATAATTTTAATTACATTGACTAAGCTTAATGAAAGAAGAAAGAGAAGCGATTAAGGTCGCTAAAGCTTATCTCACCACGCAATGTACGCGAATCGATAGTACCATTAATTAACTTAAGGATGAAGGAAACACCAAAAGTAACAGTACGTTTCTCAAGTGACTGTAAGGGTAGCAGAAGCAACTTGTTTTCACAACGAAATCCAAATCCATAAGGGCAAACAGCAAGAATTGCTTTTGACGGAATCAACAAAATCTACATAACACCTATAGGAAGGAGACCATACAACAGAGTCATACTCAAATGTTGTTCTGACTAAGCACATGTATAGCATTTTTGTAATGTAAGCATTCTTCAGCTCTTTGGATTACCTCTTAATGAAACCTAGCGCGGACATAGCTTTCCTTACAGAGAGTTCAATGTGCAGACATGATAAAACATGATCTCTGTCGAATAGAACCGATGTCGATGAATGAATCTATGTTTTCTAATTTGTGTAAATGGATAAAGTACTCAGTATTGAATGACTTCGTTCTTAAGAAAGAAAGCTTTTTGCATTTTTTTAGATTTAATTTCATAAAATTTAACGAGCACCATGTAACAAAATTATTTAAGTCAATTTGAAGCTGAAAAAACAGTTTAACGTCGTCAGCGTACATGAAGATCTGGCTGGATTTAATCACCGAGGAGAGATCATTAATGTATAAATTAAATAAAAGCAGTCGTAAGTGGCTGCCATGAGAAACGCAACACGTCACGGCAAGTGGCCTGAAGTTTGAAGATCGATAAATAATGATTAACTAAGTCAAACGCGTTATTAAAGTCCATATGTATGACGTCTCAACGTGATGTCTGTTTCCACATTTGTGAAGTGGAATAAGAAAACTACTCTTCCAACACAAAGGGAAAACACATGATTTCAAGGACAAGGAAAAATCTTTGAAATAACACCACATAGCTCATCAGAGCATGTTTTGAGTATAGGTGATGGAATCCCCTCAGACCCAGGTGCACATCTACATTTTAGGTACCTGAAACCATGTAAAACATCACTTTCTGAAATGACCAAGTTAGTCGAAGTTCGAAGAATCGAAGTTATCGGATGCGGATAGTCAACAGTTAAATGGGAATCAACAGTTGAAAAATTTCCTCTGAAGTATTTAGCAAAGAGAGTTGAGTTTTCAATATCATCAGAGGACTCAGAGCCATTGAAAGAAACATGCGAGTGATATATGGAGATTCATGCCAAGGATGGATAAAAATGTATTATGTGGTTTTATGTCCAACTATACGCGCTATGCGCAAATTAGCGTTTTACCTGGTTTTAGGATATGCAGAAATTACGAAATGTATTTTTCTGGTTCAGTATTATGATGATGATAATTATAATTTATCATTGATTATTATAATTATATCAAGTGTGTCTTAAATACTTAAATATAATTACAATTAACGCTTACCTTGCCAAGAATGAAAATTTGTCTATAAAAAGAATTTAATAATAAAAATTACGTAAATGCTTACGTCGAAATTATTTAAATGTCTATTGGTAACATAAATTAGGTCAAAATAAATATGATTACCAAGACAAGTTATGCCTTATTACGACTAGTAGTTTTAGTTAATAGACGTTCTACAGACGGAGGTTACTACTATAAGCATTACATGTGCTTTTACCCTTATAGAAATAAACGGACGGACGGAACCTACTTACTGAACAGGCAAATCATAAGCTGTGGTTCACTCTACAGCCTCCTTCACGATCTCCTTCAGTTCATGATTTCATATGGGAAACTCAGAAGTCGGACCCAATGATCCCTACACCCTCCTCCGCTCTTTCAATAAAAAAACAAAGCACATATTATATTTATCTAAGCACATAAGAAAAAAGGGCGCCTTTATTTACAGAAAGAAAAAAAAAATTCTTATGTAATTATACTTCACGTGACTAACGTGAAGTAACTAAGACATAATTTTTTTTTGAAATAAAAACATGTAAGAAGTTTATATCTGGTCGTGACCGGATGTTTTACATCCATCACCGTAATCCCGTGGAAATTTATATGGTGTATGTGTTGTATCTTAAGAGCAACAAGCAAAAAACGCGGAAAACAAGGATGTTCACTGTTTTTGTTACGTGAACAAGTGGACGTTATAGGCGTGTTCTTTGAAAAGTTTGGGTCATTTTCAAATTATTTTGCAAGTTTGTAAGCAATATCTTTATTTTTACGAACGAGAGAATGCTTACCACAGATACTACACAGTTGTGCAGACGGAGAAATGGACGGCGCATTCCGAATTTGAAACTGACCAGGAACTTATATACCTTATGGGTTTTTTGATCTTTGGTTCTGTGCGTTGTAAAATTTTGAAAAAAATAAGTTATGACACACTACAATTTAAAAAGGTGTGGTCAATATTTTCCATTGCTGTACGGGTATTATAGGATCGCCCATAAAATATGTGCTCTGATTTAGTAGCCGTTATTTATGAGTAGTGAGCGAAAATACATTTTTTTCTCTTGAAAAACAGAAGGGTTCTCAGTTTACGTAACACTCTACGCGTGTCTTTCCACGGATTTGGCCCATTTGCAACACCGACTTACGTGGAAGAACTTCCTATGTTTCTACTAAATGTGCAGCGTCTAGCTTCATTTTTTCGGCCAGGAGAATGTTTACAACAGGCATTACCTAGTTGGACAGACAGTCAGATAGACAAATGGACGTACTTAAATCGGTGCAGAATTTAAAGCTGATAAAGAATATAAACTTCGTGGTGTCTCTAAAGCATTGCAAAGTTTGGATAAAACGAACATTCATTCTTCAGTCATGAGTATAACAAAGAAAAATCGAAATATATATAAGCAACAAATTTTGGGTTTGTGGGCTTAATGAAATTTATTTATTATTTATCTTAATTCAATTAGTGCGTTGTTATAAAGTTTTGTTGAGTTGTTAAACTGACTGCCAGTCCAGACATCAACTATCACCACCGCTCCCATGTAATTATTCAAATGCCGATCTTGCTTTCATGCAAGGTATTCGCTCACAGCAAACGATGGGAACGTCTGGATTTGACGCAAGCAAAATATTCTGCTTGCGTTGTAATTTTGGAACATTAAGTTTTTTGATTGGTGTTAACTTATAAATAATGCTACTGCTCAAAAATCGTAACAAGGCGACCGATGCCAACGCATAACTATCTCCGTAATGACGACACACTTGTATGCTCTTATTGTACCTGACATTAAATTGTCTCGATTGAATATATTTTTCATGGATACCAGTGTTTACAGTAGAGTTTCGATTTACATGTCTGTGGAATGGCGTTAACTCATTTCATCAGTAGAGATAATCGCAATTATTTTTTATGGGTATTTTTATTTAGATTTAGGTAATTTAGCAATAGTTTTTATATGAATTTTGTTATATTTAATCTATCTGTGATATATGAATTTTGTTATATTTAATCTATCTGTGATATATGAACGGATTAGTATGCAAATTTAACGGAACTGTTCTCAATATGGAATGTCTTTATCGTTGTTTCTTAACCTGTTTTCGTCCATTCACAAAAATTCAAATGTCTTAATTTGGAGCTTTGCTTCCAGACTCTTCAGGCATATATTTGCCACACTACCAACTTTTCATTTCCTGTTGTTGTCATTACAAGTGTTTGTTAGTATGTTTCTGTGTTTATAGCATGTATTGAACATTTTGTAGATTTTTGTTGAATTATCAATCAATCAATAATTTAATTTAGTTGTCTTCTTCTAAGGATATTTAAATTTAAATCATACCCTAATAGTCAAATGAAGACCGCAGAATTTCCACACATTTACGATTTTTTATTTGTATATTAACATTTTCAAAGAATGGCAGACCAAATATAACCTTGGTTTTTTTTTTTTTGTAAAGCAATCTATTTGCAAATGTTGTTGCACTTGCAAATATGCGCATCAACTCAGAAGCTCAAGCACATAATTGCATTAAAATGTGTAAATATATTGGAGACGGGACTGAAGCATTTATCTAGTCTTTGAGCTAATTTTATATGCTGTCAACGGCATAGCTCCTGCGCGTTAGAGCGTTAAGAAATTTACGACTTACCGCGCCGTATGACAAAAAAAACTTTAAATAAAGCAAAGCAAAAAAAGATATAACGAAAAATCCAAAAGGAGCTCATACGGTGCGACTGGGCACACGATTGAATCCGTCGGTAGGGTGTACCGCTTAGCCAAGCATTATTCTTTTTTTTTTTCTTTCTTTTTTTTTCTCTTTTTTTTCTTAATGTATTTTATGCGAATAAAATAAAAAAAATTAAAATAAAATAAAAAAACTACAACCTGATTCCTGGCTGATGATGTGGCTAGATGATGGTGATTGCTTCACTGGCTGCCTGCAGAAGATGTATAAGCTGCATGCCCAAGGGAAGAACCCCTTCCTCGTTCGTAGGACGTATGCTACCGAACAATTTTATGCAAGATAGTTTATGAAATCAATTCCCTGCATCCGTATACATAAAAGCGGTGGCCAATCTCCACAACTTTGTCTTAATGATTTTTATAAGTTCTTCGTGCAGTTGCCCCAGCCCATCTCATTAAGTTTATTTTCCATGGTTCGAATATTCACTGCATCAAATATATCAGATTCCTTCGATTTTCCCCTTTTTTTCGTAACAAGTTCTTTCACAATTAAAACTGTTTTTGCGGCAAGAATTTATAAAACAATCAAAGCCTTTTTTTGTTCTTCTTATTTATTTATTTATTTTTTCTTTAGCAGATAGAAGTGTATAATTGATTTCAACTACAACTATATTATTATAATAAGAGTTTTTTTTTTGTTTTATTTATAATAATACAAAATTAGAAAAGTGTTTGGGAATAGTTTTCATTTTTGGATTTTTCCACCCCTTTTTGTTTGTTTATTTAATAAATGTTATTTTTGGGGTTAACTTTTCACTACTCTCGTTCTTTCTGCTGCTCTCTTCCTCAACAATTAATTTGTTTTTTTTTTTCTGACGAAGAAAAATATGTTAAAAATTTTATTGAAATGTTTTTCTCTGCTGGATTGGCTAACTAAAGAGTCGTTGCGAGCGTTAGCATTTCATACGTTAACGTCCCTTGTCCCTTGTGTAAGTGTACATTGTATGTTAACAGTTTTTTTTTCGGAAAAAGGATTAGGATTCGATTTTGCTGATATTTGGACTAAATTAATTATAAAAATCCCTGTTTTTTCTTTTTTGTGTCAAGTCGTCTTCCTTTTACGTAACGTTTCTATATCTTTTTATAATAAATTAAATCAAAGTTTACTTGAATCTTCTTTTTAATCTTTAATCGAAAATTCAACCTAAACTTTCGGACATCACAGCACTGACTCTAACGTCTTTCTTTGAATCAAAATTTTTCTTTTTCGTAAAATACAATCAAGTTTTATAAACCAAACATTCTTAACATAACTTTACTTGTAAGTATTTGCTTATTTGACTTTTTTATCAACTTTTTAGAATTGTTTGTGCGCTTAAGTTTAGTTTGTTTTTATATTATGGTCCTGTAGCGATAAAAAATTTCGCGCAGTCTGTCCATTGCGTTAGTAATTTCCTTTTCGACAAACCAGCTCAGAATTGCGTTCCTCACCAAACCAAAATCAAACTGAACTCTCCACAGCACAAACTTTAACTCTCTCTCCCGCGTAAAACCAAATTGTCTTCTTGCCCAAAGCATTAAAAGAAAAAAAACATCTGGTCAAATCACGCTTGGACTTTTCCTCTTTTCATAGTTCTCGCTTGCATAATGGCGTCATTTAACAAGAGAGCCCGTTATGAACAGAGGCTTTTGCATAACGGTAGACCGTTATTACGGTCGCACTTACTCTATCGTGGCAGAGTAGTGGTCAAACTGTATCCAACTTTATATGTTCAATTTGCCTTTGTGCACAACATCTGAAGATAATAATAATTACAATGATATTGTTTTTTATTGAATCGCAAAACGTTACCCCACATCAAATATTTGCAATGTTAAAATTAGCTCTCTGAATTTCCCGAAGATTTCAAAACACCCCTTGTGGATCTATTTTCACTTTCAAAAAAAACTTGAAAAAAAAACGCGGTGAATCTTTTGCTCGAAAGAACTTTTTCTTTTCATCAGTTGTGTCAAATTTCGAAACCTTCGCTCGCTTTCTACATTTTTCATTCCCTCCGTCAAGACTGCACATTTTTTCTAAGTATACCAATATTTCAGCAGTAGCAGCTTTGCTCTTTACGTTCGCCATTAATTGATGTTAACAACCCCCTACAGCGTTGCAATTGCAACACATGTTACACAGTAGAAAAAGCAAACGCAAAACGAAATTAGTACGTAAGAATAATATTACGAAATGTGTTTATAATTACATTCCATCGATTCCAACTAATCAAATTAATTTCGCTTTTTTTTACTTTGACAATACATACGATATCTCAGTGTATAAGGAAAAATTTTCTTTTCCGCACAAATTTTTTTTTAAGGATCAAGGTATAGCATACACATATATCAATAATAGTATTAGTTTTAATTTCATTAAGTAGTTCATCAGCATTATTTTACAAATGAATAATTCGGTGACGAAATAAGTTTGGCGCGGGGTGGGATAGCGATGTCCACGAGCAGTACGGACCGCTCCTTTCGAGAAACAGGATTATATACAACAATGTACAAGGTACATTAGTTCCCCACAAATTTTTATTCCTAGATTTTATAATTTAAATCTCCAAACTAAATTTGCGTTAATAGGTTATAATGCTCTCTATTTCTTTCCATTCACCTTTGTTTATTTAACATATATATTTTCTGTCATTTTAATATTTACGGGAAAACACCCTAATTATTTTGAACAACCCCAACCACGGCTGTGCTTCCCTTGACTTTATGGCAAATTTCCATCACTGCTTGGACCTCACTGTCTATCACTTTTTATAACTCAAAATTTTTTTACCCTTTCAACAACTTTCTCAAGGAGTTAAATTGTAACATTTATATATTTCAGTGATCTATATCTCTTTATTTTTATAACACTCCACATATTAGTCTGTTGAAGTTATTGACCTTTTCTTTTGCTTCATTAATTTTATTGAGTTTATGATGGTACTGTAGAGATTGAGGTTTATTTGTACCGCCTGGCTAACCCACTTACAAAAAAAAATAAGAGAATATTTATGTATAAAGATGATAAATAACTAACGGCGTGTCCTATCTAGCTTATCTGCTTTACTACTTACTTGATGTGTTGCTTGTATTCTGGTACAGCCACAATATCACCGCAATCCATTGCGATAAAATTCTCAAGGGTTTCAATCTGATGACGTCATCCACAACCGACAGAAAATGCACTATAGCCAAGCCTCTTCTTCTTTGGAGCTGTATTCAAAAACTTGATTGATTGTTTCTTTTTATTTGTTGTCTTTAATTCACACAATGCTGTTTTTGGTAATTTATAGGGACATTAAAGTATGTTTGAATAGATCTTATTCTTGTGTGAGTCTCACACCAACATATTTAAACACTATTTTTACAAAGTTATTTTATATTTGTCCTTAATAGTTAAAGTTTTAAAGTTTTTTTTTTTATAACTAAAGAAATTTATTGAAAATTATGGCAATGGTGATCTTGTAAGGAAGCGATCGCTCTTTTACGTTTATGTATGTACATAGTTACACTCATTTTGCTTATATTACTTATATTGACTACGCTTGCGCTTGTATATATCCGCATATTTACATATACCTAATAACATATTGTAATATTTACCTACACTTACATGTACTTACACCGTTACTTACGTTCCTTTTCGAATTTCTTTATATAACCATACATTCCTTGCTACAAAAATCCCATATATTCTATAATACTCTAATAGACTTACGCTCTCAAAGTCACAATTCACGTGTATTACTGATTTCACATGCTGACCCACATTTGCAAAGTGTAGAATAAACCCCGTTTTGTGTGCACGTAGGCATACACAGACAGAGCGGTTTGATATTAAGAATTGGTTTGTGCTGCTAACGTCATGGAAATTTTCCTAAACCACCTTGACAGCAGCAAAACGCAAATCTGGGGAGAGACACTTACCGTTAAGCTTTTGGTAATACACAATATTGTAAATCAGAAATTCACCACAAGTTATCTCTCTCTCTCTCTGATTTATGTTAGCAACATAGCAACTGTGGTGAATCGTCAGCTATAAAAGCAGCGCGTGACCACCGATCGGTCTTTTATTGTTCAGGAGCAGTAGAGCAGAAAAGATTAGATGTGCGGTAATTATTCAAACGGTATTCAGAACAGCATTTTTTCGGTAATTCATCGGAGCGGTGCCTAGAACAGCGCCTGACGGAAATTTTAACGGGGTCGGCAAACAAAACGTGTCACGCATCACACACTTGCTATGTTGTTTTTTCCCCTACCACGCACGTGTATCATTCCCCATTTAATTATTATTTTGAGCAATGTGAACCAAAATCTACATTCCTAAAATAAAACAACCGAATCAGACAACAAAGAAAAGGTTTTCTCAAACAATAAATTTTTCTTGCAACGCACGCCTAGGAGTAACCATGAGTATACCCCGACTATAGAAGGGAGAATCCTGAAGTGGAATCGTTACAATCTCTTCCCATTTTTATACTCGTACTTAAAAAAAAAGGATTTCTTTAACGTTTATCCATTATTTCATTTCTACCGATTTGTATTTTGGTTTTATACAAAATTTCGTATGCTTTGGAACTAACGATTTTATTCTAATACACAGCTTATTGACGTTTTAATATGACAAAATTTTCATTTAATTGCCCATATTTAGATTTCTTAATATTTTTTTTACACTGTCTTTAATCATTTTTTCTGTTTTCTTTCAAAGCAAAAAGTTTTCTTTTCTGCCAACATCCAACTTCGCGAGTTGATCAACCTCGACTTCTCACACTAATTTTATTTAAAAAAAACTATCCTTATGCTATACAGATAGGGTTCGGACTTCGTTCTCTTTTCATAATTCTCTCTCTAAATAGTGCTAATGAGCGTAGAATTATGGAAAGAGATCTGAATTAACGGAATTCCCTTATTATCAATAATTGTACTCTATTAGTGAAGAGCAGGGACAAAGCCGCCCGACGAGAACTTCCTACGCACATATAAAGAGACCGTTACAACTTACTAATTAATTATTTTGCTTACCAATATCTTTTGATTTGTTTATTATAATAATTTTTCTAATAATATTTTGTCCCTGTCTAGCTCCTTCTGACTGTTTCGTCGATTCGCTTTCGGTCTCTCGCTCTTATTCATTTTCTTTTAATTTTTTCCGCAATATTATCTGTTGACACTCATTTCATTTTTATATTTTTTAATTCCACTTTTGTTTAATTATATTTTATATTTCATCAGTATTATATTATATTCATTCAGATTTCATATTTAAATTGATGTATTTATGTTTCTTTAAGCTGTATATGTTTGTTAGTGGTTGCACTGTGCGATGTACTGACCTTAGTCAATAATTTTATTTACCTGCAAAATGCAATTCAAAATAACTGAAGTATGTCGTCGCTTATTTAATTTCAATTTTTGTGCAAAATACTGTACAATAATTATTTGTATAATGCTTATTTTTCGTTAGCTAATTTTGGTCTTTAATTTTCAATAAAATTTATATTTAAACTCAACAGGCAATTTATGTTGTTTCCTCGTTAAATAACAATTGTCTGATCGTTCTTTCGTTTGCCGCCTCTTAGTTACAACTGCTGACGGGTACTCAAAAAACAAGTTGGGATCAGTTTTTGACCAAGCTAAAATGAACTGAAATCATTCCAAGAAGTTTTGTTTAGTTTTCGTTCACCTCTCCATGAGCTCATATGCAATGGTTAGCGTAACAGACAAAAACTAACTTCTAATACACTTGTCCCTTCGCAGCATCTAAAAGTGGCTTCATGGTTTTAGTCGATCTCTTTTCTACTTATCCTTCACATGCTCAGATTTTCGACCACCCATCCACTAACTGTTCCCAGCCTTTTTTGGACTAACTGGGGGCACAAAAAGGCTTTGGCGATCAACCAAACCAATGTTTTCAAACTTCTTTCAGGGCAAAGGGAACCAACCACAATCTCTCTATGACCAGCTGCGCTCCGTGTGAAAAAAATGATAGCTCGACCATCTGTGAAAGCTGAAGCCGAAACATCCGTTGAAACAATAATGTATTTTGTTGATAATGTTAATCTAAGCGTGGTCCAAAAGTTTAATACTTTTTAGCTATTTAGTATTTCCTTACATCGTCGCAATATATGATATATCGATGTACATGAAATAAGGATATGGGCATAAGAAGTTATATTTTGTTGTTAACATAGAAATCTTAATTTTTATTATTAGCGTTGTTGGTATAAGGTTTTATTTTAATTGACCTAATTTTAATTATAACGAACGAAGCAATATTTTAGTATATAAGTTATACGCTTTGTAAGACACGATATAGATGAATACAAATAAGAGCATTAAAGTCTAGTAGGCCCCACAAAAGAAAAACTTCCAATTGTTTACAATTGCTTCAAGATTTTGTTCGTTTTGTAAACCATATAGTCCGCGTACATCGCAATGACTAATACACGCGTTTGCGCGATTGGCCTTATAAGGTATCCTTTAACAAAGTTCTGAAGCACAAGTCACTCTATTCGTTTCCTTTTTTATCATTATCTATATATTTGGGAGCCTTGATCCCCATCTTGTGGCACCAAAATATCATCAAGTTTTTATTTATTACAAAAATGTGATCTTGTGAAAAACAAGCAAAGATAGGCATGTATAAGAACTTTATTATTTTTTGCATTTTGTGAACAACGAAACAGTTCCTCCCCGTATATAGATTGCAACTAGAATAAGGTACTTAAGCGATACTGTCTGAAGTCTTCCAGTAGGGATCAGTATGGGCAGATTGTTGAAAGAGGGTAACTCGCTTTCAAAATCAGTCTCGACATAGAAAGTTGGAAGTTGCTTTACAAACGTTGATGTCGAATGCAAAATAAAACTTAAAGGATATGTGTCACGGTTATTTCCGGCAAAGCACAGTTGCGTTGCACTTTACAGTATTCATAAGATGGCAATTTCCAGCATCCAGTTCAAAATTATTTTTCGTGACAAAGATTTTATTTATATAAAGATTTTTTTATATATAAAGATTCTACTACAATAGAAAATGTAAAGAAAAATTTTGTTGAAGCAAGAAATAGTGTTCTTTTTCTTCTCTTTTCGGTTTATACATTTTGACACACAGAAGAAGGCCTGAAATTTTTATGACATTATCTTTTTTTTAATTAAAGTTAAGTTTGTGATCAAGGGTTATCCCAAGACATTGCACTGAACCTACAAGATCAATGGAATATCCTCACATTTTTATATTGAGAGTGAATCACCCAGCACGGGGAGAATTGAAGAATAAGATTTAGTCTTATTGGAGTTAAAGCAAAGCATGTTATCTATCATCCAATAGTTAACGCTTGTTAAAGATTCGTGAATAGTGTGTTCGAACAAACGCAAATTATTTGCATTATCCCTATAAAGCAGAAAAATGTCATGTGCATACGCAAGAGATTACAGTATGGCACCCAAAATGGGACTTTGCGGTACAGCAGATATACTATCAGTGAGGAAAGAGTCATTAGAGCCATTCACAGAAACGAACTGTTTACCATCCAAAATATCCGACCATATACGCTTACCAACACTTCATTAGAGTCATTAGAGTCATTCACAGAAACAAACTGTTTACCATCCAAAATAAACGTCCATATATGCTTACCAGCGCTTCGTGAAAAGTTACATTTGTCATACACTTTGTTTATAAGGTTAGTGCATGTGATTCCGTCAAGTGCTTTTGTTAGATTCAGAGCGCCAAGGACGGAGCTCATACTAATATTGATGTCACCCCTTACGAAGTCCGCGACGGAAGTTGAAAGTTTCGAGGTGCAATGTCCACCGGACTTCGAGGTAGGCATCATGCAAGGCATTAAAGTCATTTAGGAATGAATCGAGTTGTTCCTTCATGATATGCTGCGTAACTTTAGAGCGGCGGGCCAGAATTCCAATCGGTCGAAGAATATTATTATGTGCAAAAGCGGTGTCCTGTTTAAGAGTGGGTCTTGTTCGGGCTATTCTCTACTGCTTATGAAATTTTGTGGCAATTACACCGTATTCACGAGCTGTAATAGATGGTTGGACATGTAGGGCAAGACAAGCAAACAAGTTTAATAGATACTCCTTCAAACCCAACCTAATTTGAAAAATATGTTGGACTAAAATCAATTCCTCGTAAATTGCGTTAAAATGACCTTATCACAGCTTTTGCAATAGACTTCGTGCCCACCTCTAATGACGTTGAAAGGGAGCGATAATAGGACTGTCTCTTATACACATCTAGATGTGTATAAGAGACAGGTCTACTATTAAAATCACATACATGGCAAAACCTGTCCTATAATGGAGTTCAGACAAGATAGTTAGGGCAATTTCCCCACCTCTACACACTGGTCGATCATTTCTAGATAAATTATACCCTGGGAAACCTACAGTGGCGCCAAAGCAGAGTTTTTTAACCAAACTTCAATCAGGGCAAAAATATCAGGTATATTACCCTCAAGAAGATTAGCAGGCTCGTCGAGTTTCGGAGACCTCTTTAAAGGATTACTACTGTGTCCGTTCAGATATGTAACGTTAAGATTAAGACCATAACCTTAGAAGCAATTCCAAAAGAGTTTGTTGGTAGCAATTGCCCCACGGTTCGAGTCTAGCGTCATTAAGATATGAGTTACAACAGAGCAAGATGGTTATTCCAAAAATTCGTATCAGTATATTAGAAAACCAACTACAACAAATTTAACTAGAAAGGCTGAGATATAATAAGGAGAATAAATAAAATGATCGAAAAAGATCAGACTTCATTGCTCCTGTTTAGGAATGTGTAAGGGTCGTACGAAGGCGCAGCGTCATCATTTGTTGTAAGACTTACTTTGGTCAAAGGCTTGCTGAAGATCTTGACTTTGGTAATTTTAACATTATTCTTCATGTTTATGCTTAAAGAGTTCAACCGCAGGCAAAGTGGTGGTACGTGGATAATATATTTCACCATAAATGATGTCCGAAAGAATCATCGTACGTGTGGTAAGACAGTTTTTCCATAACACATCCCTCGCAAATATAACTAAGATATCCTTGTTATTATTTAGGTAAGTGCTTGTTGATGTCCGCTTTCGAGATGTTTCCATTAAGTCAAACCGCGATTTTAATCATGTGCGAAGAGATTGACGGGCAGAGGGGACAGTTACTACAGCCTTCTTGAGCCTCTTCTTGCACAAGCGTCAAGACATGTTCAACTAGGGCTCAATACACGCACCCAAAATAAGAAGAGAAAGCATAGGTAACGTGACAGGTATTCAGACAATTATCAGACTCCAACCTCAAGATAGGAAGAAATGAAATTTATGTACAACGATGAAATGACTTTCAAGAAATTCGTGAGCTTGGAGTGGATCAAAGTACACAGACAAAAAAATAACTAGAAAAATGCGCTTTCTTATAAATTTAAATTAGCGGAGCAAAAATTTCTTTTTTACACGCGATGGACTTGCCAACTTTCAATGTATTTCTTGTCATTTCGTTATGTACGTTTCGTTCCATCATTTTACGATATTTAGCTTTTGAGAGCACGGGCCTTCGCTGGCCTTTCCCACGGTTCAATGATTGAAAGTAAAAAAGAAACCATCTTAAACATATAGTTTTTACTTAAACTTACTTTCTCTTTCGGCATTTCGGATAAGTCGGCTCATATTGTACTGCTTTTCATCTGCTGCGGATTTATTGTAGTTAGCTTATTATTAAAAAATGTGTGTATATTTTTCATACTGTTCCAATTACTCTTCGATAAATCTTCGGTAGCCTTTTCTGTGATCTACGTAATATAACGAATTAATAATAGTTAATAGTTTACTTTCAATCTGATCCTTATTTAATGTCGCGTCGTTCTTTTTGATAGTGCTATTGTTGTGCATCTTATGTTAGTCACTTTTTATAGCCACCACGGAAAGTTGAGGGTATATTCATTTTGTCAAAACGTTTGCAACGCCTAGAAGGAAGCATCAGAGACCCCACAAATATTCTTGATAAGCATCAAATTCTAAATCGACTCAAGCGTGTCCGTCTGTATAGTGTCTGTTGTAAACGTTTTCTTGGCGGCAAAAACGAAATTATAGGCTTCAAATTTGGTAGAAACAGGAAGTTTTTACACGCAGGTTGATACTGCAAATAGGCTAAACCGATCGAAGGACACGCCCACAACGCCACGTAAACTGAGAACACGTCTGTTTTCCAAAGGGAATGAAAAATTGGGTTTTTGCTCATTACTCATAAACTATAGCAAAAAAATGTACAAAAAATTTGAACGCATATTCTATGGGCGATGTAGCACCCGTGCACTAAAATGGAAAAAATTGGCCGCACCTACCCAATATTGTAGGATATCAAAATGGAATAATTTTGTCAATGCCTTTATAATCCGCAGAAACAATCTTCAACAACTCCATAAAGTACACAAATTCTTGGTTTCAAATCTTGAATGCACCTAAATATGTTCGCCTGTTCGCAACTTTGTAGCATTTGTGGTAAACATTCTCCCGTTAACGAAAATGACGATATCTCCTACAAATTAGCAAGAGATTTTGAAATTGACCTAAACTTTTCAAAGGGCACGCCTACAACGCCCATATGCCTCTAGGATAAAAACTTTTATTTTGAAAATAGAAAAAATCCACTGCGTCCACTCCATATTAAAGAGTATGAGAACTCTCTTACTTTTTTCACTTCTTTTGTCTGTTTTTGGGGTAAACGGTGATGGGTATAAAAGATTGGGTCCCAACCGAATTCAATTTTCTTACCTGTTATATTCGTAGCTTGGGAATATACGTGGGGTTTGGCGCTATTTGAAATTTTTATTGCAAAGTTGAACACTTTTTATCACAATTAGGACATTTTGAGATAGATGTGTATAAGAGACAGGTTGAACACTTTTTATCACAATTAGGACATTTTGAGATTTAAGTGTGATATGTGTTGGTCACAGTGATTCGAAAACGCGTCAACGAAAAAATGAAATTAACGCACGAAAGTGCGCGATGAATTTTTACTACTTTGGAGTAGGATTATCAAAACAAGGATGCAGCGATGAACTTAGTAACGACAAATGATTTTTCTATATTTTCTCTATAACTGAGGTATAACTCAAGGTGACTTCTAGAAGTTCTTTCCAAGAAACTTATCATTAGATAGACCTTAGATTTAGTTGTTGAATTTGTTTTCTCTATTTTTCTTCAGAATTTGTAGTGTTTTGTAGTACAATTTTAGAGAAAGATTTGAAATATGTGATTACGCATTAGATCTCTTAGAACAAAAAAAAAGAAACGAGCGGGAAAGAAAACTAGTATGACAAGTGTGTAGCATACCCGTTACCGTTAACTTTACCGTAATGCTACGTCGTTATGTTCATTATACACTCTCTAAGAGGATATATTGAATGTTGAGCGTACAGTCACATCGATACTACTTTCTAGATGATGATGAAAAAAGGAAGTCACAATTGTTCGTTTACGACTAAGGATCAGTGACACAAGACCTATTGCAGGGTGCAATACTTCATGATCTTTACCTTAAATTGGGAATATCCTTACCTGAACCAGGTTATCGTACAGTACTTCACTGATCTGGGCTAGCAGGATGATTGAGAACAAAGAGGGAAAAATACCTAATCCTAATTCAGTAACTCATTCGACTCACTCGAACGGGGAAATGTCCTCAGCTGGGTCGAAACTCCACGAAGCAAATTTAATAAGATGGTTAAAGATAAGAAAGCATATGTTTTCAGTCCGAAGGATGGCAAGACAAGACCTATTGCAGAATGCAGTTTCTACCATCAACGTTGCAAAAAGATTATCCGCTTGCCTGTCCTTGAAAACCTAAAGAAAGATTCGTGGGTGCGCGTGGCTTTTATAGCTATCGACTCTGTATGGTGAATATCTTACTTCATGTGCGTGTACTGCTGTCACGCTGAGAGAGCGTTACACTATAGCGAGAAAGGAAGAAGGAGTTTAGTGTTGAATATGTCTCTCCACATTTGCTGTTGTCAAATAGTTAGGTATACAAAAAAATAATAGACTACTCTAAAAAGAAGGCAAATCTAATTAAAATAAAAAAAATAAATCCCCATCAAAATATGGAAAGTAAACGGCCAAGTATAGAAAAATCAAAATTTGAAAATTGTATTGGCTTTGCTCATATTCACCAACAACGTTACATACGATGTAATATGAAAATTCTGCTTACTTTTCATTTCTTATAAAAGCATACACAGTGTTAATCAAAATTGTAAATCGTAACACACAAAAAAAATTTAAATTAGTACAAAATAAACACAAATTATATAAATAATGCTTAACTTTGAAAGAAACGTTTATCATTTCTGCTGATTTTTTTATATTTTGTTTAATTTGTATACGCAAAAAAGCAAATAATTTGCCCATTCTCGCAAAGCCCCGTAAAAGCTCGGCAAATTTGAAGCCCTATCCCGAAAATAGGTATAAGAGATCACTGTGTTAAGCGTATAATGTAAATTCTTTAGTTATAATTGGAGTTGCAGCAAGTAGTAGAAGAACACGCTTGTAATAAAATGCAAGTAGGGTAAAGTGTAGGAGGAATATAGTAGATTCTATAAATGGTCTCGAAATAATTTGCAAAACAAATAAATTCCAGAACATGTCACTTCAAAAGCCGAGAAAATAAAATAAAAAAATTAATTGGAACTTAGGAAGGATTACTTCCCGTAAAATGATTAAAGTTACATGACGAATGTCAAAAAAAGCAAAACGTATATGCATATATATGTAAATACTTACAATCAAGATAATCGCCAACTTAATTAAAGTTCAAATAGAGAACTTCGTGTCCGCATGGTAATAATATAAGAAGATGACTATCGCCGTGATTATCGCTTTGTTTTTTTTTTTTTTTTTTGGAAGACAATTGTCGCCAAGAGGCTAGTCATGTCGCCAGCTTTCTAATATTTCTCGTCAAATTTTCTATTACAATGCGTTAACAACTAAGGGAGACGTAAGAAACGAGAGCCAAATTGACGTTTGCGTGTCTTGTGTACACAAACTACGTACGGGGAATATTAATAATAATAACAAGCGCGGAAAACGAAATGAGTAGGAAATTATGTAATATTTGTGTTGGGCTATAAAATGATAAATGAACTGCATTGTTGAAATGATAATAATCTATTCACAAGAAATTAGCATTTAATTGCCAACATATAAAAAGTTTTTTCATTCAAAATGGCGACTACCACTTACAATATTTATTGAATTTTTATGTAAATTTTTGTGCGTGTTGCCACTTATAAAATTATTTATATTTTAAAGATTGTTATAAAATACATAAATTTCTTGCCATCAATCCTATAACTTCATCCCTCAATAGAGGTGCCTCCACCTCGTGCGTTTGCGACTTTTCCAAGCTTTTTGTTCTTTCGCTCTTCGTGTGAAATACCCTAGCTACCTAGAAAAGTGGGCAAAGTCTGGCCAATGTTCCTCGCTTTATAATAGAATTCGTTATATTTTTTCCTTTTTAGTGGATTCGCCGAACTTCAGTAGCGTGTCATCAGCCAAGGGTCTAGGGCGTATGCACTATCATCTGAAAAAGCGCTTCAATCTTTTATACCGCTCACCGAGTAGCGAGGCATTGTTATAATGCCCAGTCCAATTGTTTTCCAGGAAAGCTCTTTCGCCGCAGTTCCTTAGCCCACGCGAACCATGGGAAATATGGAAAGAAAAGTTTTGTTTATGTAAATAAAAAAAGTTGCTAATACACAAATATTTAGATAACTCACTATTATTCCGGTTAGGCTGTGCTTTCCTTTCCGATCAATGAAAGTTTCTTCATTTGCAGCTGGCTTTGAAAATCATGTGTGTTTCATCAACACCTCCAATAAATAATAATAAAAATAGATAGTAAAAATATTACAGTGGTCGTTTACTTTAAACCAAAGAGTTCATTGGATTCACTCCACACTCACAAACTTTTGTTTTCAGTTCTTGTAGCAGCCCTTTCACCAATTTTTTTTTTTTTCTTCACAATTCACAAATTTAACTTCGGACGCAGTTTAATTTTCGAAATAAAAAATAATTCTTTTTCTAACATCTGTTAATATTTTTCTTTTACTTTTCGAAGTAACACAGAGAGATCACTTGGCTACAACCACCAGCAAATTTCCTCACATGATTAGATTTTATTAGTGACTGCCGTTTACTTTATTGTCGCCCGCTTACATAATTATCATCTTTTATTTATTCGCTGACACCCAAAAGAAGCAGAAGAAAATGGAAATTTCAATTCAAATTAGTTTTACTTACTTTTTACAAGTGGATTACCACATTTGTTTCTAAAGAAAGGCAGTCTTTGAGGTGAAACAGCCGTTCACAATCATTTTGTTTGTACATAGGTATTCTATCGATTTTCTGTCGAATAAATTTGGCTTTCATATCCACAGGTTTCACTCTTGGCGCATAATTATTACTGAGAACAACTTGTACAGCGTGCTTGTTGTCATAGTATAAAAGCATACTTTTGTTGCTGTTAGGCTTGAGCTTCGATTCCAGGTGTCTCAACCAGACCAATTTTTATACAGCAGGAATTCATGACAGGAACTCGGGCTTTGTCAAAAACAATGTCACTGTCTTCTGTCGACCATAAAATTGCGCCGGCTTAGTATATTTAGACATAGCCGGTTGTACATTAGCTGTCGTCAGCGCCTCCGGCTCAGTCAGCACCATAGTAGTTTGTAATGTGGCCTTCCTTCTCAATAGGGTTTACTAGGGCTAGTTCCCTATCGAGTAAGGAAATTAACTGCATAATAAATGTTTGATTCAGTAATTTGTTCAGTAACTAGCAAGCACTCAATCTGGATTGTTTGACATCATCCGTTTACTTTCTTCGTCTTTTGAAGACATACTGACTGAAAAATTCTGATTGTAGTCCGTTGGAGTCGAAGTTTTGATAGCATTTGGTGACTTTTGTACCGAGCACTGAAGACATCTCTCTCATATCTTTCATATTAAACTCTCTTTTTTTTGTTTTCTTTGTGGTAACCGCATTGATCAACTTCATTGTTCACGCGACTCATCTTGAGCAATTAGTTGTTAAAACTTTCATGCCAAACACGTCATGATTGTTTGAAACGATATTTAGAGTTTTGTAACTTGCGACACTTTTTGAAGCCATCGTCGAACATTTCAGGTTGTTGCATATATACCGCCTTCTTCAGAGTACTGTTTAGATATGCACTAACTGCCTCCACTTGTTGTATATGCACACCGAGAGCTAACGCCAATAAATAGCGTATTACATGATATCTAACGATGGGTGTGAAGGTTTCATTAAGGTCGATTCCTTCAAGTTGAGAAAAGTTTAGATACCTTACGGCATTTCAATGCTCACCTATTTTAGGTTGAACACTGTGACGTTATAGCTTTTTCAGCTGAGGGTAAATTTGTCAGCACATACGTATTATATGTCATCAACGAACTGATCTTTCGATTCATGACGGCTTGCCTTTCGGCTGAGTTGCGTGATGATATCGCATCCCTCACACTTCTTGGATTACCGTAAGCGATTTGTATTACACAAAAGTGTTTTGAGTGTTCTTTCCTCTTGCCTATGCGATTAGAACAAAGTATATTTGCATCCACAGGAATATTTTGTGCCTCACAGGCGTTTCAGCTTGTCCAGAGTTCACATTTGATTCAATCGATTCAATTTCAGACATTAATTCAGGCTTATTACTGCTCAATCCCTCAATGGATTTAATTTCAGGTCTTCATTTCTGATCTTTACTGAATTAAAACTGTCGTAACTCTGCTTAACTTCTGGTCAACAAAAATTATTACCATCGCTTAGGCTTACTTCGCTGTTTTCAGAAAACGAGACATCACGGCTACTGATTATGTCATTGCCTTCAGCGTTAAATAATATGTAAGCTTTGCTTTTGTCGCTATACTCCATCATGGTGCATTAGATAGATTTTTTATCTAGCTTACGACATTTTTCTTTAGGTATGTGCACGAGAGCCGGGCACCCAAAAACTCTTCAAAATTTTTGATCGAAACCGCGGCCGAATCAAATTTCTTCAAAAAATTTCTTTTCACCAGAGCAATAGACTCTGCTGATTCCGATTTAACTGTTGCTCAAATCTGTCACACTCTGCTGTTATTTCAAAGATTATAATTTAGCCCTTGAAACCCCGTTTGCGTTGCAAGGGTAGTGTCCCTACTCCATTTCGCAAATGTGGAAATAGACATCATGTTCAGAACTATAAAGGCATTGCCAAGTTGAGTCTCTTACCTAAACTGTTTGAGCGAATTCTTACTCAGCATTTAGCTTTTGCTATCAAAGCTTATATTTCTTTAGTCCATCATGGTTTTCGAAACGGAAAATCCACTGTTAGGAATCTCTTAGATTTTATTTGCCATGTTTTCAAGGTTTTTTCTAGTGGCTTTCAGACGGATGTTGCATACAGTGATCTTAATAAAACGTTTGATTTGGACAACCTCTTATCTTGTAATAGTATTTTATAGAGCTGGGGTTACACTTTGTTCCGCCTGGCTAGCTCAGTTACATTTACAAAAATAATTATAAATAATTTGAACCTATCGGATATTGTTCTCCTGTCCGTTAGTCTGCGTCTATGTATTTGTTGGTCCGTTCAGTCACACACACACACACACTCACTTACTTACCCCATCTTCACGAAATCTTCTCTTCTTCTACTAGGAGAACATTTATTATTTTACAATAAAAAAAATTCAAAACTCATTAGAAGGTGCAAATGAATTAGTTCTTAATTATAAAATTATACATACTGTGAGAAAATAAATAAAAAGAAATAAAAAAATAAATTAACTTAACTCTTCATATAAGAAAATAGTGGAAGACGTTCAAAGTCTCCTCCTCTTCCCATTTCATTTGACATTTGAGTATGTTTTCATTATTTTCATATTAGACATAGGTCTTTATATACAAGTTAACACTATACAGCAAACCGAGGACTTTTGATCAATGCTACATCACAATAAAAGTGTTGAGTCAATGTTTGGATTGTTGGCTTGACAAATCCCGAGACTCAGTACTCTTATTACGGTATTAAACATCACTTTATATTAAATATGGATTTATGCAGCAGTTTCGTGTTTCCAATGTTTTTCATTACGCATTGAGAAAAATTGGTATGAGCAGTGGTATCAGGAGTACTTACATACTGCCGGTGTTGCGCTTAGCAATGACTTTAGAGTTCTTGGCTCCAGGAGTTTAGCAATGGCAGGCTTGTAACGATGACGTCCTAAGAGTTGCACAAAGCAACTATTGCATCAGAAGTGTTACAACAGTTGAAAATAAAATTTTGTGGGGAGTGAATCTAGTGGACCGTAAACGGAGGTGCAACGGTGTGCTTTTACAGGAATATTGGAATTCCAAGCAATAAGTAGTTGAACTTTTTGTTTTACAGCAAAGGACCATTATAGTATCTGTACCACATATAACAGTGACAGGATGTCTTCATGGGACACATAAATGCTTTTCAAAGCCAGCGGAAAATGACGCAATTTTCATTAATCAGAAAGATAAACAGACCGTGAGTAATCTGAATATTTGTGTATTGGCGCCCTTTTTTATTCACATAAATATAAACTATTCTTTCTATATTTGTGACCATGAAATGGTCAATTCAAGTTTCCTGAACCTTCTCATGATTAGCATGTAGATTGTTTATACAAAAACAACAAACGTCAATTTGTTCTCATTTTTTACGCCTCCCTCAGTCATTAACAAATTGTAATGGAAATATGATTAACCTATTGGCGATAATCAGTTTTCTTCCAAAAATAACGAGGCGGCAATCGCCTGCTTATCTGATTATTTAAACTACAAGAAAAGAGAAATGATCATTGAGTTATCAAACTAAATGCAAGTATGATTTCTGAAGTAGATACAGTGAAATATTTGGGTTCTGCAGCCGGAGAACAACCTGTCTTGGCAGAGTCACATTCAACAGCTTAAAACAGAAGTATCCCCAATTACGTTTAAATGTTTTTATTTCGGTCATCAATTCAAAGTAGAGTAAGTTATCTATCTATTGCTTATAAGAGAAATAATGACTTGAAATCCCTTCAAGTTGTACAAAACAAGGGGCTGAAAAATATATTTAGATTTCGAATGGCGTCTTCAATAGTATCGCTGTACAAAGACACGCTTCAAACGATTCTACCTGTATATGATCGGCGTAGAATGCAATGGTTGATGTATACATAAAAACTTGTGCAGAATATAGCATCGCACACAATTGAATTACAACAAAATCAACGTAATTTTAACACCAGGCCGGAAACTGATATACGAGTATCCATATGTCGCCTGGAAATCACTAAACAAAGAAGTGGATATAAAGGTAAAACTTACCTTTAAAACTCTGAATCCATATCTAGTTTTAAGAGAGGACTAAAGCAACACTTATTACAAAACATTGAAAGGCTTGTGTTGTAAATTCGACATGTAGTTTAGATATATTAATTAAATATGTGATACCACTGAAATTGGTATAAATTTTACTGAAGTAAATGGTTTATTGCTAGATAGCCTCAATAAGGCCTATGTCGAAGTTATGCGAAAATAAATTAAAGAAAAAAAATTTAATGTAATTCCTCGCTTCTAAAATGTTAACCATTTGGTTATGTTTTCTTCTCAGAAAAATACATCACTGGCCGTCAACAACAACCAACGCATAAATTCTAAAAGTTTGCAAAAATTTGAGCCCACGCACAACGCATCACAAGTTATATGTTCACCTACATTTAAATGTCAACCACCAATTTTCTTTTGAGGGGTCGTGAGCCACACACAACGCATAGCCACGCATTTTCTTTTGCTATACGTCCGGATTGTCAAAATAAAACTGATTGTATGTGTTTATACGTATTTGAACGGATTGTTAGGTTAGAAAAAATGTAGTTGCAAATTCTCCTATGTGATATACTCTGTGGTTCCACGTTGGTGTCATTTTTAGTGTGTAACGGGAAACTTGGCTACATGTCCTTATATTCTGTCTTTTTTTAAAACTAAGGAATTTATCGCTTTCATTAGAGCCGCATTTTAGGAGGATTCTAGGCTGTAGAGACAGAGGCACAGGTGATTGCTTAGTTGGCTAGTTCGCAAGGTATAGGGGGTTACAAGCTTTTGTTTCACGGACAATCCATAGACGGTTGCAAATAAAAGAAATATACCTGCTTTATCCTTACAACAACAAACGGACGGACGAAACCTATTTACCGAAAAGGTAGACCTTAAGCCATGAGTCATTCTGCATCCCATCCTACCTATGGTCTCCTTCGGCCCATGAGTTCTAATGGAAGACCCCGAAGTTGGGTCGGACGACACCTAAGATACCTTCCTCTCAACAAAAAGAAGAATTGTTTTCTTTCATTTTATATTTTTATATATATAATTTATGTATTTTTAATGTTTGTTTATTCATTTCTCATTACATCTCAGTAATTTAATTGCTACATACACGAAGTTCTTTATTCACATGTGAATATTTAATTTTTTTATGTTCATTGACATATTATTATTATCTTTTTTTATTATTAATTATATAAAATCATTTCATCTATTATATTAAATCATAAAAATTAACAAAATTAATTATTGAAAAATTAGAAAATTGATAAAAATACTTTTATAGTGAAAGTAAGACATCACCAAGGAAGCATTTTTTAATAAGAATTAAAGTTGTTTTCTGCTAGACCTCCTAATCTTATACCACCTGAATTCGCAAGGTGACACTTTGGCTGAATTTGCGAGATTCGCGGGCGCGAAAAGTTTATATTCAGGAAGTAAATCTTCGCCAATTTATACGTTCGAACGATGTGAATTCGACCACCAAACTCTCGCAGCAGTACATATTGAGAGTTGCTCTAGCAGATGTTTTTGCGTTTAAATGCCATTAATGATTTAATTTCGTTCACCATCCATCAAACGCGGAAAAACTACCATTTTTGTCAGATAATGTCACACTTAAGTTGATACTTTTACTTCATTTAATTATGCAAACGGTTTTGCTCCTTGTCGAAATTGTTCATTTTCGGGTACACCACTTTACAGTTTTTATGTTCAAACGGTAAATCAATAACTTAGCGAGATCTTTCTTTTAATAGACGCATATCATATGTTTTCTTTCTCTTTTTTTAAATGTGTATACATATAACTTTTTAGAGATCGTGGGGTTCATATTTTATTAAAACTGAATCATATTTTTTATCAATTTATTCTTTTGGCATGTTTTCTTCTTCTTTGCTGTCTAAGGTTCTCTTTACTCTAACATTGTCTGTGCACATTTCTATTTTATATATCCATATCATGTTATATTCTCCAGAATCATAATTTTTTTCAAATGGAGCAGACTTTTCTTTGCATGTTTTAAAATTAAGATTCACTTCTCATAGCGGTTCTCAAAACACATTGCCAATTGGAAAACTCACAGAATTCCAACTACATTCTTTCTTTTCGTCTCACCATTCGCTTCCTCTTTCCATATTTTTCTTCTTCTTGCTTTTTAGGCCTAGCGATTTACCAGACCTGTCAATTATTTTATTCGTTACCATTATTTTGTCGCTGATACACACAACCCGACAGTCTTCAGGGTTTTATTTACATCTAATATTACAAGAGAAAACCAAACGTAGGTTTGATTGTAGCGTTGAACCCAATCTTTGGTAATATTTTAAAATTTTTGCAACAACTTCGAGAAAACCAAGAAAAAAACATTTGCCAGAATCCTGTTTTGGCAACCATTGCGAGTCATCAATAGATCCTTAAGAATTCTACTCCCCCGATATACGAGTGTGGATAACATCTTATGAGTAAATGTACACTTTGTGAATGCCGAAACCTTTCTAATAATCGAAAATTAATTTCCGGAGCATCTAACTAACCCTATGAACAATCTTGAAAATGCCTTTAGTACTTAATATCAATAAAATCTTTAACTTTATTACAGCCACTAAACTAATCAACTAATTTACCTTAGTTGATAGTGCTCGTCCTCCTTTTAGTGTTAGAATTTATTCCTTTGGTCTAAATAATAGTAATGATAATTGATTGATGATAATAATAATGATAATAACACCCACAATTGAAAAGCTATCGGCCGGACAAAATACACAACATATGGCTTACTGCGATAAAGGAGCAACTTGCTACACCCAGCTGTTACGCACACCACAAAGTGCACCCAAATATTTATAAGAACTTATTTATTACCAAAAAAATAAGATCAAATGACTCATCAGATTATCAGCTGATTACGTGTTTGCCAGCATTATACAGATTGCTCAAAAAAATAAAAGTGAAGAGTTTATATGCTAACTACATCCGAAACAACATAATAACAAGTAAACAGAAAGGAAGCAGAAAAGAATCCCAAGGATGCAAAGAGCAAATTACAACTGACGCGATCATATTTGGCCAAGCTGTACAAAAGCAAAGAAATCTCAGCATGGTATACATCGACATGCAGAAAGCATTTGACTCAATGTTGCGCGACTGTTTTGCTAAATGTCTTGGAAATATACTCAGTCAATCACATAATAATTGAGTTCTTAGAACACGCTATGGGTCGGCGGAATAACAGACGATGTTTTGGTAATGAAACAAATGACCGAATTCCAATCCGACGATAAGTATTTCAGGGCGATGCATTGAGTCCACTGTAGATCTGCTTAAGATTAAAAACGTCTGTTGAATACGCATACTATCACATACACCTGTTCATAGTGTAGACATACTCGTGTAGTGCATACTTGTCGCACAAATTTCAGTAAATGTTCTGATTTCAGTTCTTTCACTCTCTCTTACCGTCTTTAATTTCGTTTGTTTTTATCGGATGCCTTGGGCTCATAGTTAATAATTTTCCCACGCAAATGTTGCTAGCGAAGCGTCCTATCTTATATATATAACGTTTAGGTTGTATGTTACATAAAATATATGTGGCTTGAGGTTACTGTAGATTTGTTAGATTAGATTTGTTAAACTTTAAAAATAGTTTTTCACCTCTTTGTAGCTTCAGTTTACAAAAGAATTTTTTGGGTTTTGCAAATCATGATTTGAGAGATGATGAAAATAACGAAATTTATAATCGATAATATATGTGCGGTTACCAAGGATTCTCCATGGAAAACGATTTAGACCAAATGATGAAATCGTTGTATTTTTTTGGCAAACAGCTTTTTAACGAAACCTTTGAAATGCTGTGGAAGCGTTGCACTTTTGAAGCAAGTCATGCTGAAGAATAAATTCAAAGTTCACAAAACAAAGTTTTTTTTCCCACTAAGTTCCGTGACTTGTTATATATGAAGCGACGCAAGTGTAGTTAGAACCATTTATATCAGTTGCGTTAGCGGGAAATTTGAAAGCTCACTGCGGCCTCTTATAGTTTCAACATTCTTTAGCGGATTGGACCTGTTATATTGTAAGACTTGGGCGTTGTTCGGAAGTAAAGTATAACTACCTTCTTTTAAGACTTTATTTTTTATTTTGTTAATTATTTCTTTATACACATTATTATTAATAACTATTTTACGGTATCTTCAAATTCCTCTCTTTTTTAGCTTATTCCATATTTATTTAAATAACATTAAGACTTAATAGTACGGTTTTTCAAGTAAAGTTTTTGGGGAATTTTTCATGTTTTGCTTTTAAATGAATTCTTTAAATAATTAATTTTTTCTTTGGCCTTGTTTATCAATATATGTTATTGTTGAAGTAGGACTGTATGACGCATTCTCAACTAAGTATTGCTTCGCACAAACTTACTTAAAGTTTCTTTTAATCATCATGTTTCTATGCCTCCTTCGGTGTTTCTAATAAGTTTTACAATAAGTGTTTATTTTTTACTCTTTAGCAAGAAAATTTTTTTCCTCTTTTACATACATATGTATATATATTTAACTCTAACTGTATGCATGTAAGTAAAAATTGTCTTTTTTTTTTTGTTTTTGATACGTATCCCAGTGATATTATTGAAGTATTGTTCGTAAATGATTATGTCCTTATCATATGTGTGGAGATATATTGTGATATCTTATAATGCCAAAAAAAAGAGAAGGAACTAGACAATTAAATAAATCAAAGATGAAACATGCATTTACACATTTTTGCTTTTGTTTTTATTGTAACAGAAAAAAGCCGTAAAATTTTTGCGGCACTCCAGAGTGTTTTCATCCTAAGAACGATTCCTTTCATAGGCCTTTGAATAAAGAGTGTCGTATTATATATAATGTTTATTACTCTTACTTTTCTTACGAATCATGCGTTTTGGGTGCATTTATGGAATGAATAGCAACAACATTGCTAACGCAGGTGTTTCTTAATACGCTTTGCATCATCTTTGTTGCAATTGCTTACTAGACATAAACAATATATAGTTGTAGTACACTATAGTGGTCAGACAGAAATACGTTGATAGACATACTAAATAACTTATTCGTTGCGTCTTTGAGGCGGAGTTACGATTTGAGTCCTCTAAACCTGAAATAAAGAAATAGTTTTCGTGAATTGTTAAATTTATAACATAAAGAAAGTAAACGCCTCATAGTCAAGCACCGTCGACTATTTAGCACCCTTCAACACTTTGCCTTTCTAAATTGACGAAACGTGAAATGACGTAGGTCGAACTTGCCAAGAAGCTTATTATTGCTGAGGTACTTCTGTCATAATGTAGCAGAAATATCATTTTGTTGCGAGAAGGAGACCTAGTTTTCATGAGATTCTTTATGCATGAAGGCCTCCTCCTTCATGACAGTCCCTATGCGTGCTGGCATACCAGAGGTCGACCTACGTGATTCAAACTTACCACGCTATGTATACGTATATATTTTAAAATCACTCATTCATCCATACGCCAGAGACAACTAAATAACAAAATGGTCCAATATTTTATGCAAAATTCAAACTATTATTACGAATTTGTTGTGTTTCGTTATCGACAACAGTAGTAACGCTGTTAATTAGCAGCCATTTGACAGCTTGCTCTTTCCCATTATTTGTATGGGCGAAAATACTGTTCATAATTTCTATATAGGTTCCTATCTAGCAAACATTATTTGTTTTCTTTTCATCGGTTCTGTCATATTGAAAGTTCCTAAATTTCATGTCCGTCAAACGCTTCAATAAATAAAGTATACATTTTCTTATCAAGAAATTGTTATTAAAAAAACGCATTCATGTAATTTTATTATTATTATTACTATATTAATGTAAATTAAGAAAGGTTACGAAAAAATTGAAACAGTGAGTAAAACAATCACAAAGTTAAAAGAAAACATTGGGTTTGAGAACAGAGTTCCCACATTCGATGCTCCTTCTCCAACGCCTTTGATCCACGTACATTAAATAATTTTTTTAAATTTAAGTCTGTAGTCAATTTCTCATGGAAAATTTTTGATAAATATATACTTAACACATCGGCTATCATACTATTGTTATAGCAATGTATGCCATATATGCAATATTTTGGTTGTATCAAACCACTTTAGTAAACATCTCTTATGACATAGTCATCGATGTGTTTATTTCTATTATGAAATACACAATTTTTACCTAAATGCATGGCTTGTGAATTATTTCGGTTTATGATTACAGCATTTGGCCAAAGTAATTCCATATCTACTAGTGGCTGCTTGAGATAAATGGTTTCTTTAGCTACGTAGGACTGAAAGAGAAGTTAGTTTGCTTTTTACTCTCCCAAGGAAAAATGCTTCCACCCAGATAAAACACATTACCGGTATAGCTTTCTCGGCGAACTGCATCACCGGCTCAGTTGGAATCCACAAAATATTTTAGTGTTTCGTAATACCTCAATTCCAAACACTTAGTTGCATTAGGAAACCTCAATGTTCTCCTCGATACATATCGCCAAACATATGGACAAGTCGGTCAGTGATTGATATAATTTCTCCTTAAGTTTCTCTCAATTGTTATCATTGGTTATTTGATGTTTTGGCTTAAAGGGTCCAGTTTATCGTTCCATATTGTAGTAACAAATCATTAATACAACACTGTGTTGAGAAACTGTTATTTACCCAAGTTCACCATCTCGCTCTGCTTCCATGCTTAAGAAATAGTTAGCAGGACACATGTCTACTGTATGAACCTCTTCTAAAATTTGGGATTTAATAGCATCTATATCTCTCAAGACAGCGCTCGCCATGGATAAGTCATCTACATACACTGAAATAATATTTATGTTTCCATACCGATGTTAATTTTATGCGCATTGTTTGGCTTGCTATATTGCTTCGTGGCTAAGTTGGTCAATGCTTTAGTGAGTATGAATTATAGCAACAAAGACCAGATGCCTAAATCAAAATTCATCCTTACTTTATACCGATAAACTTTCGACTTTTTTTTTCATAATTATTTTCCTTTGCCTTAACAATTGAACATTTTTAAGTAAGAAAAAAATTATAAGAAGAATTTTGCCAATCGTTGTTCTGCTGTCTCATGGGTCATTGCCTTTTATTGCAGACGATGGTAAATACAGACCGGAAGAAACACCCTACAGCTATATACGCGGACGTTACAAAGTACAAATGAGTAATAAGGTTTTTTTTAATATATTCATTGCAAGAGGTCGCCTCAAAATAACCGATTTGCCCGCATTTTTAGCATGTAAGGTTTTTTCCCTCACCGCGCAGCTTCGATCGTAATATTTCTTTAAATTTATGACTTTCTTTTGCTTTGGCATGAAAACTTGTGCAGTGCGTCTTGGTTTGATTCCTTCATCAGAGGTCTGCCTCCTTCTTCACATGGTTTAATTTTAAAGGCACTTAAGCTGGGTAACTTCTCCCTAGGCCACAAATAAATTTTCAAAAGACTTTGGCAAGCTTTCAAAATATATAATTGCAAACAATTCCTGCTGAAAATCTATACCAATTTCTGACATTTTTTCTGCCGCATCTGTAAAACTTGCAAAGTGTCGATGTATACTGTCTACTTCAGACATCTTTAGGTTCAATAAGTTCTTAAGAAGTGAACCTTTCTTTATAGGACATTTGCGAATATTTTGCAATTTACTCTGTAAACGTCGTGACGTAGAACATTTCTTTATGTAATTGGCTTGCGCGGACGTAGTAATCAAAATAATCGCAGCTTTAACTTTAGTATCTGATTTAGTCCATTCTACATTTGACTTGCGTTAGTTTCTGTGGTCTCAGGGTTTATCTTTTCGCCGCTTATCACTGTCCACAGATCTTGGTGAGCAAGAAAGTTCATTACACCTACAGACTTTTTATTTATTCATGTTTCTTTAGGAATTTATATTTTTAATAAAAAAAAATAAATAAATAAATAAATAAATAAATAAATAAAAGCCGAAAGCCTTAGATGCTAGTGCTTTTAAGACTTTAGTCTTAGAATTTATTCTCTGGCTAAATTTAGATAATAATAATAATAATGATAAATATAAAAGAAGCTTGCGTGGGCCCGTGTTCCCATAATCTATTGTAAATTAAAAACAAATTCTGCGTGTTACTTTTAATGTGCTTTCTATTATAAAAGGAAAGAAATTGAGACGATAGTAAAACGATTGAACAACAAGTAAGAAAACTACATTCGATCGTGAACGAATCGTTTATAGCCATCACCAATATCCTATAGTAGACTAAAAAAACGAAAAGATCCTAACTTTCATACTCTCTAACATTGGGTGGTCGCGGTGTATAAGTCATCTTTCGTGAGTAGCAAGTAAGAGACGCGAAAAGCAAAGGTGTTCACAGTTTTTGTCATATAGGCATGTGGCGTTGTAGATGAGCTTGCGGTAGATACTACGCAGTTGGCTAGACGGGCAGATGAACACAAAACAGTCGGAGATATTTAGGTGCTTCTGAGCGCTATAAAGGTTTTGAAAAAATTAATACAGCCTCTATCCTTTTGTGTTGGGTATAAAAACTGAGTAATCCATAAACTGTGAAACTGTATGTTGTGAACATAGAGATGCCACATTCGACATATATTATTATTATATTAACTAATTTATAATTCATTCATTTGCTTACACACATATTTGCCACATTTTATCCAATTTTCCATATCATACATAATACTACATTGGGCCTATTTATTATATTTTATTATTATTATATTATATTCTAATTTTGTCAATTTAAATATAATATGGTACGCAACATAGTTTTAATATAGTCACAGCAATTAAATAAATCAACAAAATATTAAAAACTAGTTTTTAATCATAACTTATGTAAATTGAACCTATTTTTTGTTTTTCAGTTACTATGCTCCAAATCGGTGTGCTATCGAGCCAAGAATTTCGAATCTTTATACAATGAGACTTTTAACGTAAAGTCCAGTAAGTGGAAATCTTCGTCCGTGGGTCAAAAAACGTCACTGTGCAAATGCTCTTCATATCAAAAATCTCAAAAAATCTCTCTCATCTCAAAATATCTCAAAAATTGCAACCTGCAGCCTGAACACAAATGTACGTGGACAGTCATCAGATGGACAGACAGGCAGACGGGCAACTGGCACGCTTTATTTTTATACATTCAAAACTGACACGGTTGGTAAATTGACTGCTCGTTTTCTTCATAGTCTTATCAAAAATTAACTTCCAAATATATAATATATCCATAATATTGTGCTACGTGAATTTCATTTTGGTACCGATGCATTTCAAAAATTTCACCTTTGGGATTTTCTAGATATGACGTTTTTATGCTATAATTTCTTTGATGCATGAAAGTTTTGGATGGACTGCCTGTAAAATGTCGCTAAGTCATGAACGTTAAACATTTTTCCCTGTATGCTGTTCTCAAGACATCTACAAATATGGTATATAACTGAAAGGTAGCTCTGTGTCTGCTCTTTCGCTTTCTTCGTCAATGACATTGTCCATTTGTCTTCATCATCATCACAATCAATCCTAAAGGAAAGGGTGAGAATGTGGTGTAACCTTTCTTATTTTTCTGTTTAATTCTCTTCATCGAAATGTTTTTATTTTTATAAATAAAGTTTTCACTCTCATTTCACGCAGTTTTTCATGTGGAGATTGGAATTTCTAAATTTTTTGTCAATTGTTCTTTTGAGTCCATAAGTTGCCGAGACCATTATAAAATTTGAAAATTTCCATTTCTTAAAAATATATTTTCCTTCATTTAATAGTTTTAATTATATTGTAATTTGTTTAGATACCATATTATATTTAAATAAAAAATTGTGTGGCACAATTCTGGAATATGAAATATATATATATATATATATATACATATTATAATAATAATAATAATATAGTATAAGTAGGCGCCGTGTAGAATAACTCTTGTTTGGCATGGAAAATTGGATAAAATGCGTCAAATTTATGTGAAAGCAAATAAAATTAATAAATATTTATAAAAAAAATAAACAAATTAAATAAAGATGAAAATAAATAAAATAAATCACAATATCAGTTTTTTTAACAATAAAAAATTTCTTCATACCTCTTGGCATGAAAATTCTCATTGAAATTTGTTAAAGCATTTGACAAACATTGAGGTTAGAACTCTTCAATTCTTCAAAATAAGTGGTAAAAAGAAAAAAAAATGATATTTACATACCTACTATTTGGCCTAATTATATATCCAATCATGTAGTATTGCAAATTGTAGGGTTGGTCAAATCACCGACGAGAACGGACGGGTAAGAAAAATAATCGGCGGGTGTTAGATGTTGGCATGGCTGGCAAAAAGAAAAGTGGAAAAGGAAGAAGGGGAAGAACGAGAGTCGAGGTTGCTATAGAAAGAAGAAAAGAGTTTGCGCGCAACGATAAATTTTTTTGACTCTTTGATAAGACGTAAAACGGGTTTCTCCGTGTTCGAAAACTGGAAAAAAACAAATTTCATTAAATTATAAAAATTCGAAACTTTATTCAAGCTATTAAATTTATTATCAAAGCCAGATAGTTGCATTTTTCTTCGCATGTTTTGTGTGTATCGTACTTTTGCATTTTGTTTAATGACTCGAAGCAAAAGATTCTTTCAGACGAACTTGTAGTCGATCTTTTGTTATTATAACGAAATATAGCAAGACTTATAATTCAAGAAATTATTTAAACGGAACCAACAACATTAGCGAGAACGTGAAGTCATGTTGCCATCGAATATTGCGCCAAAAAGGTTGTTTTTGCAATGTGTACGAACTTTGTTGAGGAACTTTATTGCTCCCATTACTAAACATATTAGAGCTCAAATATTGTATGGGGGAAAAAAACACAAAAGAAAATATTAAGGCTATTGAAATTAATCAAATTGAAAGTGATTTTAAAAATATGGCGTTGGAACATTTAGAAGAAGCGCTCGAAAGAAAATTTCGTATGTAAAAGCTCTAAAAAAATGGGTGCAATCATTTTAGTCGGCCATTATCTAATCGCCCAATCCTAAATCGGTCAATACCGAATAGCGACGCAATTTGAGTTGTAATATACCGGTGCCAAAATAAAGTGTGCGCAGTACACTAATATGAAAATAAACATAAAGTATGCATTAGGAAACTAATATTTGTTAATATTACGGAGAAAACGAGCGACTGGTTTACCGCGTCGCAATAAGCTCTAGCGGCGCGTACTGGACTTTACGTTCAGATTCTTGCTGTGCTAAACTTTGAAATTCTTTGTCCGAAAGCGTATCGATTTAGAGTACACTAAGCGCAAAATAAAAAAAAATTGCATGAGCTAGAGTTAATAACTAGTTTTAATATTTTATTCACTTATTTAATCCTTTAATACTGGAATATAAACGATATAATAATATAATATGAACAGCCACTGCGTAAAATAACTTATGTGTGATATAGACAATTGGATAAAATATGTCATATATGAATTTGTAAGAAAATAAAGTTAATATATAAGAAAAATTATAAATTTCTTTAAATTTTTTGAAATCAAAATTTTTATTGAAATTTGTCAGAGCATTTGGCGAACATGGAATTTAGAGTTCGCAAATGCGAAGTAAATAATGAAAAGAAAACATATGATATTTGCTACGCAGATACCTATTGTTTGTTTTTTTTTTCATACATACACATTTTTCTGCCCTTACAAGTAATAAGAATGAAGAAAAAGGTCAAATTGTTATTAATTAACAGCTTTATTAATAACAGAAATGACAAAAAGTCCGTAACAAAGTCCGAGTTTGAACTTTGAATGCAATATAGGACGATCTTGTCATTTAATTGCCACTGCATACGCAACAACAGATATTGCTGGCTCAGTATCATATCAAGTTCCTGTTGCTTGGCCCTCGCTTGCAAATACGCATATGTGTGCCCTACAAAGGAACAGTTACACGTATAACTATACCGACGTATTAAAAGCGCATGGGGAAGTAATATATACTATACAGGCCTCCCATGCTTAACACGGACAATCCACACCGTGCTGTATCGAAACCGTGTTATACGAAACCTTTTACAGTTTTTCAATTGAACTAAAATATGGTGATTTACCATTAGATGTAAAATAAATGAAACAAATGCGCATCGCGTTGTATTGAAACCTTGTTCGTGTTGCATCAAAACGTTGTTATAAGATACATGGAAATAATGGAAACTAATGCAATGTGTACTGTGCTGTATCGAAACCAACTTTTAAATTTGAAAATTTTATTTTTTAAATATCGTTTCAAAAGTTCAACAAACAAATGAGAAAGTAAGTGTTATCTTTACGTTTTTGAAAAAAACATAACAATATGAAATTGAAATATTGAAAGAACAATAATGACGATCACAAGATCAATTTCCATCCAAGTAATCTACACTATATTTTGTTAAGGGGCATCTTACACCAAGAAAAACAAGAAGAGGCATCTTACACCAAGAAATATGCAACAACTTGGCTAAGATGAATTAAACCAAACAGTTGGTAGATAGAAGGCGTGATTTGTTTTCCTTTCATCCTTTATTGGGTATTCAAGAATTCTAAATTCTATCTTCACCGATTGCTTCCATAAATTTCAATGCAAATATTCTATGAAGAAATCAAAAAGTACTACTTAGCATCACACTTTAATTGAATATAGGCTTTTTTAAGAACGCCACGCACCTTACAAACGCGCACCTTGCAAAAACACTTCACAACACCAAACCTTTAACTAATTCCGTATTTATCTTATATTTTACATTTTGTTCCCTTTGTATTTAGTTTTACGAACATTTTATTTTTATTATTGTGGTCTGCCGCGATGTTTTTCTTCTTTTTTGTAATATTTCCATATTTTTATCATGTTACCGCATACAGTTTACAGCTTATGATTTTAAGAACTCTATTCGAACTGAATGATGGATTGCATGCAGTGCTCTCTACACACACAGAAAACCGTCCCCTCAACATGTATATTGTATTTTTTGACAGATTTTACGATGATCTTTATGTGGGAATAGCTACACGGCCAAGGTGTTAATTTTATGATGAAGCCTCTAACTGCTTTTAGATATAATCTACAAAGAGACTTCGTGGCACTAGTCCGGTTTTTACCCATTTATCTTAAGATTTTTTGCATTGTTAGCTTGCATCTTGACACCCTTTGCTGTTGATTATCGAAAAAGGGTTTTTTTTCATTGAGAAATTGCCACACACTTTGTTTGGTACATGGGCATATATAAAGTTAAAGCACTTAACTATCTTCTGAAAAAATGTAAAAACGATCCGAAGTTCTGTGGGTTTGATTGCAGTAAACTTTCCCAAACATTTTGGACCATTTTGTTAAAAGTTGAGCAGTAAAGAGAAAATCAATTAGAAATATTTCTAGAAATCTTACCTCCTATAAAGTTTAGATGATCATCATTGATGGTAGATATGCCAGGATGTAATTTGATTTCTGTATTTAATGTTGTGATAAGAAAGATATATTCAGCACTACTTCTTTTGAATTCCGCATCTCTTATATAACTAACTTACCATACAACCTTAAAGTACCTTCAGCTCGACCTAAGGAATTTGTGCTCACACAATGATAAGTGCCAACATCGGATGGTGAAAATGAGCGCACTGTTAGTAACATAACACCGCGATAGCCGTCACGTTTCTCAGTAATAGCGTATTTAGGCCTAGAATTATATAATGCATATATAGAATATTGCCTCAATATATATGTTGTTTTCAATTTTTATTCAAAAATATAAGCTTTTCTTGTTGTTATATATATAAAAACTAAATAAATGCGAGTTCAGTTGTAGAAATCATCTTAGAATTTTAAAGAAAAACTACAGCAAACCTTATCTCTAATTCAACCCAAAAGATGAGCAATTCGGATCACCTTAGTTGAATTGAACTTTCAATTTATTAAGCTTGTAGTGATGATGTAATGATGATAATGATGATGATGAGAGAGAGAGAGAGAGAGAGAGAGAGAGCGGACACCTGTTCTCATATGCAAGATCTTCTTAGCATCGTAAGTTTAACCGATTAACAGGAGCTTCACGTAGAAGTATTTTTCAGTCTAGCAGTCACCATAATTTGTTTGTTTTAAGTTTTATTTGGGTTAGCTTCGTACCTATATGTGAAGCGTAGGTCTAACCAGATTCTTAAGCTCTCAATGTGAGTCTCCTAGGATACTGCAACACTATAATTGTTTACTGAGACAAAAATTTCGTTTCGAAGGGTGAAAGTAAAGTGCCACAATTTTAGACTCATTATACTGGGATGATTACATGGTTTTAGGTTTGCCTTGAAGCCATGATGTGGTTTATTCTTTTAACTGCTGCTATTGGTCCTATAATGCTGGCTTGTGAGTTGCCCGCTGAGATTATCCTAGTGGTAGATACACAGTCTTGAATTTGTGCTAATAAAGCGTGTCTGTTAGGTGGTAATCTATGGAAAATTTTATGTAAGAGTTCTTTGTGCTACTTTGTGCAATTTTTAACAAATTTTTATCAATAGAAACTGCTGAACTATACTCTTCTGTCTGTTTTGTCTGAAATGCGAATAAAGGCCACAAAGTGAAGGGTTTGATTAATCGCGACGTGGAATTGCCTGAAACCAAATTGATGTGGGATTACATTATCTACGTTTTTCGGAAATATTCTTTCAAACAGTAGGTAACAGGAGGTAATAGGTACTAGGCTTACGGGCCTGCACGATGTCCATGTTGAGAATTTTATTTACCCTCAGATCGTTAATAATTTATAGTAGACATGGTGGAGTTGCAATAATTCGGCTGTGGGTGCTTTCCTGGCGGGGACGCCTTATTGACAGGATTCGGCTTTCTCTCATTGTGAAACCATTTGTGTTTATACTATTACTCACGCATTCCTTGGAGTACCTTTGCATTGGATAATGCTTAATGTTTGTTCTTAAAATAATAGCCGTGCCACTGCACACTCGTCCGTTAGACTTTTGTGTGACATATGCGACGTAATTTGTTGATTTTAAATCGTTTTGTGTAATATATCCATATCTCTAGTTTTAACAAAGTTCTTCACTTACGACAAACAAAATCCATTATGACCCAACAATTCCATTGCTTGCTGAAGAGATTTTGGATTAGTTGTTTGTGCCAAGAACGAATATATATTCGAATAGGATCCTTTTTACGAATACTACCAATGTAGCGCCTTATTTTAAAAAGTCATTATATTCAAAGTTAAATTAGTATGACAAGTTTGGATTAGGTGAGGCAATTTTTTTAACTCCGGGCCAATTGTACGAAAACTGAATCTTTAGATGATAATTTTCAACATTTCTTGGTGACAATGATTTATGATTAATAATTTGATATAGAAATTAGCCTTAGCCAATGTATTTATTTTTCGGATTCCACGCCCTATGAGAGTGCTAATGAAAAAATGTTTCATATGGCAACCATATCCTTTTTTTGATATGTTATGATGAAAATTGGCTCGCAAGGATAGTTTCAAACAAAACTTAAACATATGAAATTTCGATCAAGTAGGTCCATTTTCTAAACATGACCGCCTACAAGGATCGCTATGAAAATTACACGGTTATGTGCCAAAAAGGGGCAATTTTAATACTTTATGATGAATACTTTCATTTAAATTTGAATCACAGAAATCTGCCTTTCTGACCCCATTCCTTATAAACCCTTGCGTATCGAAAAGATTTAATTATTGATATTTTATGATGAAAATTAATCTATAGTAACAACGCAGCATAAAAATTACCCGTAGGCAATTCGAGTCACATAGATCGTGAAAGCAAACTCTCAAAAGCGACAAGGTCTAATTTGTAGTTTGTTACGACGGAATAGTTGACAAGCAAATTAAGTTTGCTTTCATGAAACGTACGCCGCTAGCTAAAAGTAACGTATATTTATTATATATGTGTGAGTGAATAGGTTAACATTTATCTTTCACTTTTTACTTCACTAAAAGATATTGTTAAGAAACTTAGTTTACCACGTCGTGACGGCTCCCATAGTTAATTTAGAATTAGCAGACTTGGCTTGTCGTCTACTCCTCTCCAATTACTTTTATTTGATGCCCATATTCCCGGTATTATTAAGAAAAAATTCGCCAGAGAGGATTGCACAAAATAGTTTTAAGCATACTGTCTTCTTCATCTTATGACTAATAAGCCTAAAACCTTAAAAAAGTGAAATAAAGTAATTTAATTGTTTGTAACATTGGGCGGGAATGGCGGGTTTTTTCTATTTTTGCACATAAACACTAGAATTTTTTGAAAAGTAAATGTGGAAAATTTCGTCCCTCTATCTATTATAATTTGCGAGTAATGAGCAAAACCCATGAACGTGTGTTTGAAAAGAGTGAGTTGCGTTCACATTGCGCTTCACTGCAAGTTTGTGCGGCGACCAATTTGACCCATTGTTAATACCAACCTGTGTATAGAAACTTTCAATTTTTCTACCAAATTTGATTTGATTTCTTGATTTTTGCGACCAGGAGAAAATCTGCAACATATAGCACACAGAGGCATATACACACAGACGGACAGACATGGCTTAATCAATTCAGTATTTCATGCTGACCAAGAATGATATATTGATGATTATATGATCTCTGAAACTTTCTTTTGGGTGTTGCAAACGTTGTGACTGATTGAATATACCCCCGATCCTTCATTGCTGGGTATAATGAATATTGAATTTCCTTTCCATAAATAGATTGTAACATTTTAATGAGAATTAAGCGAAAAGAAGCTACTTTCAGAACAAAATTTATTTTAATGCAAAATATATAAGAAGCACGATAATAAAATGAAAAGTGAAGAAAAGGTTGTTTTGAAAGCAAATAAAGAAAACGATTCTGTGAGTTTGGTAGAATTATAAAGGCCTCAACAAACAGGAACAAAATTTGCTTCACCCATGAATAGAACACATTAGGTTTAATAGAAAACAGAACGTGCAGCAACAATGTGGTGCTATTTAGAAATTTGTTGATTGAGAAACATCTTACCGATTTACAATTTCACCCACTTTTTTCGTCAGTCTTAGGTTATCTACAGAGATGAGATTGCAGAGTCTAAAGTTGCGTGTGTTTAAAAATGTATAACAAAGAAGCCTATGTATGAGAGGTCAACGTCAATCAAACTAGTGGGAATCACGACGATTCCATACACACAGATAAGCGTACGATACGAAATGGTAATAATAATCACTTTAACTCAAGTCGAAAGTTTAACAATAAAACACGATAATTTATCATACGGTTGTTTTTTACAAGAGTGAAAGAGGGAGAAAAGTTTTCCGGTGTGCAAGCGGTTTCGCTGTCAAGTCAGTCAACCAAGCATTAATATTGTAAAGGACAAAAACAAGAACCAAACGAATGAGAAAGTGAAATACGTATATCAGGCCGGAAGCAGCTAGGTAAAGAAAATATATCCTTGAACACCGCAAATTGAAAGCACGCCTACAGTGTTGTATAAGCTCTGTTTTAGGAAATTTTGGCGCAGTGTTTCGGTTTTGGCTCGATATTCGCTCCACTGATGGGTTATTCTGGGTATAATCGCAAACAAAATTTTACACGACTTCTTTGCTCAGGAAAATCACGCATTGTAAAAATTGGAAAAAATACTACAAGCGCAGCTGAAACATTAATGACGTGTATGGTGTGAAATTTGACACAGATCCGCCACAGTGTTAGCAATTTAGGAAAAAGATCCATTTGAAAGTAAATAAAGATGTTTGGGGCTATAAACAAAAACGTCTTATTTTTCGGACGCAGTACTATATACATATAGATGTAGAACTATCTATTTATATATTTGTGCGAGGTAGAACTCTTCCAAACTAAACTTTTTATGTTTACAAGATTTTATCTTGGCATATGAACTCTCTCGAGATGGTTTATACTCCAACTAGAACCTCACGCGCACAAACAGGTATATGGGGTAACGAGCATACAGAAAACACATACACAAACGACAAGTAGACCAACGAAACGCAATAGAAGCAATACGAATATGGAAGCACTTGCCTTGCATTCTGTTAAAGTGGTGAAAATTTTCGCTGCGATTCTGTTAAATGAGAAATTTTCGCCGAACTTCTGTTAAATGAGAAATTGTACAATAAATTGTATATACCCGAATGGGTATATATAAGTTTATTCAACAATAGTGAGGTGTAGCTAATCGCACCGAATCGTCATTTGCCTCTTCATCGAATTACAACGTTGCGAAGCTTAGTGTATCTAAGAAGACAGCATATTCGCGTCAAAAAATGTCACTAAGCACAAAATAAAATATCAGAATGTTTTGTCCGCGTTACAACAAAAAATTATTATGTCTGTATTTGACAACATTCAAAAACAAGATATAAGTACACAGAACTTACATGAGATTTTATTGAGAAATACACCCTAAGTGTAGTCTGCAGTCTAGACAAAGCTTTGGCCGGTTTTTGTATGGGCGCAGACCTTCTAAATTTTACACTCAACTATGCCTAGCGGACGGGTTCGCCTTAAACACAAACACACTTAAGAATCTGTGGCTTAAAAAGCTGTCTAGGGAACTTTCCGCAACTTTGATAGGCACTAAGAAAAAAGGCCTAAATATGTCAAATTGATGACATTTGGGTAGTGTAGTCTTCAAACGAGATGCAGCAATGTCGAAACGCAACACCTGTACGAAATATAATCAAACCATAAGCAATACTTTGTGAAGCTGTCACAAAACTAATTTTTCTAGAAATCGTAAGCACAGGTCGCAGTCGCGAAAAAGATGAAGCTTTGGTGATAATCCAAGCTGGCTTTGTCATTACCACTACAGATTCTGCCGCAAAGCGAAAAATTGGGAGCAACTTTCCGAGAATTGCGACAGCAGCTAAACAACTATTGATAACACATCACGACGCACTTTTATGTTTGATAACCAAATGAACTAAAATTTTGAATTGACAGGGGGCGGTAATTTCTATACTTCCCTCTTTAAAATTTTTGAATTGTGACAAATTTATCGATATATAGGTCCACAATTAATACTTTTGGAGGGAAACTTTTAAAAACGAACATAAACCTTTTTAAGCCAGATTTTCTAAATAAATAGAGTTTACTTGTGAGTTTGAGACATCAAAGACTGCCGAGGATTTACGCAATATAATATATTTGCGATGTACACGTACACAAGTTGTTTTCAGTAGCCGACAAGTACAATAAATTATTTAGGAAGTACCGCTTTTTAAGCGCTGAGGAAGACTATTCTAAACGAATCGAAAATTCAAATGTTCACAAAATGACCACTAAAGATGTCCTTCTCTTTTCTGAACATAAGCGATTTGGCTCCATTAAATATAAAGTCGGTAAAACGGAACCCAATTTCTTAGCCGAATATATAGAAATATGTAGACCATCCAAATCATCGGTCTTACCAGCCCCACATTTAGATCAAATGAAGCACCCACTTCCATGTCGTCTTAGTCCCAATCTGTACCCATGGTAGCACGTCCATAACGTTAATATTAAATTAAAAAAGAAAACACCTAGTAAAAGCGTACTGGCCATTTCGATCGCTCCTGAATATATTTAAAAACCGCTATTGCAACCACTTTTCCTCTTATGCCTATCGGTCTAAGAAAATAAGTGCAAACATTAAAAAGATTTGTAAAAGAAATTTTCCATGTGAATGACGCTCTCATTGCTAAGACAAATAAAACTAGACTTTTAAACGATTAAATGGACATGGTCTCAATATCAAGGTTTGCATTCTTGAGGTTACAAGTACAAATCTCATTGACCATAATCCGAAAAATTTCAAATAAATTTATAGGCTTACCACCACAGATATAAATACATTTTTGTAGTAACTGATATAACAAATCTAATCCGCGCAATCATAACCAATGCTACTGAAAGCAAAGAAAAATGTTAACCTAAAATGAAAAAGCAAATAAAACGTTTAAGTGTCTAAGATACATTTAAATCGCTTTAATGAAAAAGCCAGACTTTCTGCGTCAAATGTAGTATTTGGCAACAGATATGGTACTAGAATCATTGCCCTTTTTTTCTAAAAAATTATCTCTTTTTGAAATAGAAATTACTCCTTACGCCAACTCTCTCACTGACGACTATTCTCTTATAGTGGGTCTAGAGTCCAAGACTAAACGAATTCCGAGGAGTACGGGAATACAGTATATACGAGGCGATATAAATACATAGTCTGGTACTTTCTTCTGAGCTTTTGAAATTAAACCTTCTCGCATTCTACAGATGTGAAAATGAGAACCTTACAGAATGACGGAATACCGTTCACCAGTTGAATACGAAGATTTCAGCGTTATTAAGACCTTTCGTGCTTTATCTCGCGCATATATGGAATTTACAAATATTCAGCCATTAAGAGAAAGGATTAGATGATTTAAATAAACAATGATTTAATTCAATTGACTAAACTCTGCTTTATATTGTTTCCAACATTTTCCTCAAGTTTTTTAAAGTTAATGCTAACTCCTCTGTGTTATTTTGCACTGTATTGGTCAACGTGCTATGGAGGCTCTGTAAATTCTACACAAATGTGGCGTAAAAAGTTCACAACCAAGCGATGTTGTCAAGACAATAATGAGTCTTTTTTCCATTGTTCAAAATTCTACACTTTCTTCTTATTAAGCTTGTTTTTCGCTTTACAATTAAACGAGATTTTGAGTATACCTCGTTGCATGCCAATTCAATTGAATCATTGCGAACATTTTGCTAAAGTGTGAAACCGGGACTGATCCAGAGGTTTTCACCTGTTCCATCCTAAGAAAATTTGCTAACATAAAGAAATAAATCTATAGGATTTTCGGTGCATTCCATATGTTTTGTCTTCTTCTTTATTTAGAAAATTCCTTTCTCTTTCACAATAGTGCAGCCAGGTACAGTATAACGACGTGGACTCAAAGAAATGCAGAATATCGTGATTGGCTTTACAATTTACCCGCTAGGAAAAAGACAAGAAAAAAGGCGGCATAATGGGCGGACGTAATATCATGACTCCTTTTATTTATTAGTTCTGGGCGTGCAAAATATTAATCAGATATTGAGTTTTGGGGCTTTATCCGGTTTATTCGATCTGTTGAAGGATATACGTTATGCTTTAGCAGTGATCGTTTGTAGTTTCCTAAAGTAAGGAAGTTCATGAGGGAAGCTCTAGCTTATTTAAAGCAAACCCAGAGTAATGTTCTTGTATGACCTTTGCCGCTCTGACTTAGTTAGAGTTATTGCCAACCTGCCCACGAGAATCCTCTAGATGGTGGAATAGTCTTTGTAATTACTCGTAATGTTTGCACTGGCTTTTTACATGTTTTCCGTGATGCGTTGCTTTGATTTATGTAATATATATGTAATTGCACTTAGGAGCAATAAGTGCCTTATGTTGAACAATGTTGATAGTAAGATAACTGAGGTGTATGAACATAACCAGTTCGACATGCATCGAACGCGTATAGATAGTGATGATGAGCAATTTATTATAGTGCTGATGATCACCTAAAGCATAGAACCGTTAATGTATGAACTGTTTGATATTTATGTGTGTATTAAAGGATAGAATTGATGAGTGCATGCATATTGAGAAACAGCTTTGGCAAGAGCAAAGATAATTGGGATGTAGTGGGTAGCTTGAGCTTAGAATGAGATTCTGGCTGTTTAGGAATGTATGAACCGTTTAAGAATGTATTAAAAATGCGTAGTTAATTTGAGAGGAATTTATGAAGTGTTTGCATCTTGGTTTAAGATTTTATACGTCTATGGCATAAGAATAAAGTTGGCTAAGATACAACAGGCAGCATGGGATTAGTAAACGCCTAACAGTTTAGCACATGTGTTAATTATTCAAATAGTTATAATCACGATACGATTGCGATAACCTGGCGTATATACATAGACGACTGAGGTGTGCGACAGCTGCGAAAGCAATGATGACCACAGTGATAGTAAGAGGGGTATGTCGTGAACCAGTTCGTAACGCTTGCTTCGTTACACACGTAAGAATCTAAGTGATACTCGTAAACAGAGAATAGTATTATATTTATTGTATAACCTCCGTTTTCGATTTTATATACGTGTATACGTTGACTATGGAACAACATCCACATATATTTTTTCTTCATTTCGGCTAAGTGCCGTACTTGAATTTCTAGAGCCTGCACTTCCATTCCAAATGTAGTAGGCACACACTTGCAAAGTAAAGGGAATAGCAAATAGATGAACGTTTCCCTACTCAATCTTCTCATTCGCACATCCAATCTTTAAACAGCACATCGTCATTATACATAATTATGTTAAGAATTCTTCGTTACAGCGTAAGTCGCTTCTTTCTGGGATTTGAAGTTGCGTTGTTCTTTTGAAAGGGTTAGGTGAACCTGAATACACATTATATTATATAAGGAATATTATATTAAACGGAAATCTTATAGAAACTTATGGAAGTTATTCTTACACGTAAACATTCATTTTTGCATCTTCGCGCAGTTTCCGTTCGCCGTTGCTTTTTTATGCAGATTCGTACGCAGCAACAGAAACAATATCGCACGATCCATTGGTTTTGCTGGGTAAAATTAAAATATTTATTTATATTTTTCACATATTGAAAATAAACTTTTTAGTATACTTACGTGCCTTGAGTTATATTTCATTTATTAAGCTTTGCTTGATTGTTTTCAATTTTTTTTACAAATTCTTTTCAATTGTGCACAAGAGTTTATAACATTACCGTATATTTTTGGGTCACTTTAATGTCCCACTTACTTCACCTTATATTTTAGTGAAACTTGATGAGATGAAAAGGTTAATCCCACCTAAAACCAATGGTATGGCAATGAACGCAAAGAGCGATCGTATCGTGTTTATGTTTCGTCACGTGAGGTAGCTTGGCAACGAGTACTGTAAGCCGTACTCTTGTTATATTTAATGTATCTAAGATACAATCTTTAAGAAGGCGAGTTCTTTAGGGTATTGCTACGCGGACTATTTTTCTCTTTATTATAAAAGTTAAATAAAACAGCGCATAGCGCGTTATTTCCGAAGCAATATAGAATTCGCGATTACATACCCATCCAAAAGCATTTCTGGGCCTGGCTGACCACCTTCTAAGTTGTTATTCGAAACACTGGCAAATCCGCTAGGCGCGCGAGCGCCCTTCAACCAATACGACACAGGCGACGGCGAAGCTTCAACATGGCATTCGAGTTGCACATCAGAACCCAACGGAGTGCCTAACAACTGACTTGGAGCTCTCACCATGGGTGCAACTAATACGTATAATTCATTTATTTTCTTAATTTGTTGTTTGATCATTCTTAAGAAAAGCATTAATTATCCACAACTTACACTGTACACTTAAAGATACCCTTTTGCTAACGGCCGGTGGGACATCGTTTGAAGCGATACATAGATAAGCGCCCATTTGGCGGCGTTCCAAGCGCATCAATTTTAACGAAGAACCCAAAAAAGATTCAACTGAAATTTTCGTCCCCACAATTAAATAAATCATTCAATAAATAAATTACAGGAAAGAACCGACCTCTCATTAACTCCCGGCTGCCTGATTTACGTAATAAGATCATTTCGCCGTCTTCACGACGCCAGGTGACACGTGGCTGAGGATTACCTGTAGCCTTGCAGGTAAGTGTGGCATCTTCACCTTCTTGCACTGCCATATCAGCAGAAGACTCTTCGTTAATGATATCGGGAGGAACTGCAGGATTATAATATTGAAAGAAACTTCAACTTTTCCACAATCGTTTCATACCTTGCACATCTATACAACCGATTTGTTTTTTCATGGGACTGGTATTAATTTGACACATGTAACAGCCACGATCACTTTCACGTAGTTTACTAATTTTCAGTTTCCAAGTGTGCATATCGTCATGCATGACACTAATGCGGGCATTGTGAGTAACGACTCGACCCTGCAGAGCCAAAACCGTTTGGTCTGAAGCTCTTAACCAGCCAACCTGAGAAGAATCACAAAAAAAGGCTTGAAGTTATATTTTTATTTTATTAAATTTTTTGATACAAAATACTTTTTTTCATAAAGGACGTTCAATCTAGCAGTTCAATCTTGGAGAACGATTTTGCACAATTGTCAAATACCATAAATAAAAATTCATTCAAAAAAATGTGTCGTTTTTATATATTTCCTTTAAAAAGTAAGAAAGAAAATTTTTTGCTGAATGTGACACTAAGTGATTGATTTGCTATTCACTTTGAAAGGCATTAGATCGATTCAAACCAAATTTTATATTGATATCCCTTAAACTGTTGGATTTGGATCGTATTATAATTACGTGGAAATTTTTCCACGTAATTATTTTTTAGAATTTTTAATAATTTTAAGAATCCCTTTGGGCGAACGACGTCCTTCTTTGAAGCTTTTTTACAGGATTTATCGAAAAAATATTAGGGCTGGTTTTTCGACTTTGTATTATAAGTTGAATGATTTCTAACATTTCTACAACAGATGGATGGATAGATAATCTGACTGAAAATTGATGTGTTCTTTAATATGCCTGCATGTCGGATTTTTATAGATCTTATTAAACTAAGTAAGTGTTAAAAAACAACAAGAAACGAAAAGTAAAAATTTAAGTAAAAATTTAATTATTAAAAAGCTCGGAAATAATATTTACTTTTTTAAATTGACTTAATAAAATTGCTTTACCTTATTTTTTCCCAAATTTCTAACTGAACAAGTTAATATTGCTTCTCTACCGGCTGGAAAGGTAACGTTACTGATAGTTCCTAGAAATTCCGGATCGGGATCCAATTGTGAATTTTGTTCTAAGTAAAGAAAAAGAATTTGAAACTAAAAATATATGTACGTACAAGCGTTTTATTACCATTTAAGTTTTGTGTCCTGGCCTGTAGATATTTCGTAACTATAAACAATGTTACTATGAACCAGGTTTGCAATTTCTCCATGATATTCGTGTGCTCAAATTTATAGATGGTAGGGTACTGTAGTCTTATTGATATCCTTTTTTTAACCAAAGTAAAAGAAGCTTCAGCTACCTGTAGGTATCTTCTAAATTTGCAAATTACGGATTACGGTCTCATTAACTTTTTTATATGCCGCCATTTCTTATATGTCTTTATATACGCGTGATTTGGACCTGAAATAAAAGAACATATATTTAAAATTAAAACTGTTCTTGAGAGGCAGACTGCCGAGTTTTTAAAAACACATCCAACTGAAGGTAGAGTAGTGAGCTCAAGAACATCATATAGCGCACACCAACGCCACCAAAATTACATTTTTCCATTTACATGATGATTTTTATATTATTATAAGCGTAAAGAGAGTAACTACTTTATGGCTGGCGTATATTAATATTTTTCTCGACATTATCTCGAGCATAAAAAATCATAGTAGTATACAAGTTCTTTTTATTACTTATTTAGCTCACATTCCGTTTGTATATGATCTTAATAAACAACAATGACATTTTGCAGCCTGCAAACTAATTTTCACTCAACAGTTTTGCATAAATGTCGAATCGCATTACAAATAAAGAGAGGGAAATTACCACACTAAAGGAAGTCACCTCCTCATTCCTTTCAAATTCTTCTAAGAGGTTGGCAACATACCATATGGTTTCCGACATAATAGCCCCTGACCAGCAAGTATTTTCAGGCGATTTTGCCGAAAGCCATTTCTAAATACAGGTTAACAGGTTTCTTCATATATTTTGATCGGTGACATCTATTGGTGAAAATAATAAAGTAATGGACGGTGTAAATACACACAGGGGTTAAATTTGATGGTTTTGACCTTTCTCTACATAAAATAACAGTTAACTGAATTATTCAGAGTATACAGACGCTAGTCATGGATCGCTCAAAGATGCATTTTCAATATTCATTATCAAATCTGCTGCTGAAGCCCACCAAACACTTTGAGAAGCTCATGGTGATGCTGCTACATCATATCTCTGTTGTTAGTCTTGGTTTCAGAGTGGAAATTTTAAAGTCAATGACCAAAAAAATTGGATAACAATGAATTGTAAAACTTATTTGACGAACACTCAGCTCAAACTCTCGAAAAATTTGCAAATAGTTTAGCAATTGATGAAGAAACCTTTCCTAGACGTTTACTTGTGGTTCGAAATGTTCAAAAGCAGGATTATTATACGAGTTGATTGAAAGTGCCATTTAGTATCCTTTCAACATCGCGGTTTCATTGCTTCCCAGGCAAAAAGAAAAGTTTTTTGTGACGCGTTGTGACTGGCGATGGAGATTGGATCTACTATGACATTCCCAAGCGCAATAAGTTATGGGTTAGTCCAGAAGAGACATCCACATCAACACCGAAATAGAATTTTCATTGCAATAAAGTTTTGCCGAGCTGCTCCAACCGAATGAAACTGTTACTGCAGACATCTACTGAGGTCAATTGCACAAATTGAAGTATGTATTGTTACGCAACAGCGGTTAAGAGCAAAGTCATCTTCTGGCGTGACAACGTTCGGCCACACGTTGCAAAAGTTGTCAAGCAGTTGCAGCGTCCAGCATACTTACAACACATAACGGCCTCCGATTACTACTTATTCAAATTAATGCAGCTTGGCTTGGCTGGCACGCAGTCTCAAAGAAGCGCGAAAATGGGTCGATGATTGGGTCGCTGCCAAACCAACAACGTTTTTTAGACACGGTTTGACCGTGTTGCCAGAAAGATGGGAAAAAGTTATAGAAAATGATGGAAGATATTTTTTTTATTAATACGAATTTTTCTCAATAAGTGCATGTTTTAAGTGAAAAAATGATCAAAGTACGTGCAAGCACCTAAAATAATGGGATGGAATCGAATTTTCAATTCATTACAGCAACAATATTGATTAGGGATTTTATATTACTAACAAAACTCTTTTTGTTTCCTTTTAATAATACGTTGAATGCATATTTTCAGAAGAATTAAAGAGATTCTCATTCTCTTTCACTGTGCGGAAGAGAATCACATTCATCACATATCATTGTTTATTTTTAAGCAAAAACCATTAGGTAATTTTAATGTTGACTTTATTTTGGCACTTCATAAAAGACATTTTGTTTTATTTCATTGGAAATTTAAACGACTTGTTTTTAAATTTAAAGTTAAACGTTGCTGTACAATAACAACAAATAATCTAATTATGCGGGACACAATTTGTTTGTGCTGCTATTGTGTAAATTTTATCTGCATAGCCTTTTTTGCTCCAAAAAAATAATGTAAGCATAAAATAGGAAAATAGAGAGCAAAAAACCGGAAATTGTAATAAATAGCTTTATTAATGAAAATGAATGTTTCTTTTTATCAAAAACTCTCCACTACCATTTTAGATCGTAGTAAAGGTAAATAGCTTCATTCCACTCGCATAAAATATTTTATTTATTACGGCCTACACCACTTGTGGTAGAGGGTATATTAAGTTGATGCGGCCGCATGTGACACGCAGAAGAACTTAGGGTGGACCCACTTTTTATTATACTGATCGATTCAGAATCATAATCTGAATTGATCTAAGCTTGTCTGTCCGTCCGTCCGCCCGTCCGTCTGCTGTTTGTCCATATAAATTTCTGTTCAAGGTGGAGGTCGCAATTTTTGAGATATTTCGATGAAATTTGGTAGAGTGGCGTGTTTTGACCCAAGGACGAACGCTATTGAAAATTGTTCACATCGGTCCACTTTTTCGATCACCGAGATGGTCCAAATTTGACACAAATAATCTTTTTATGTTAAATTACTATTGTGATATAATTTTCGTCGCGAAGCATTGAACTGCGGAAATTACTATTGTGATAAAATTTTCAATGCTTCACGAGTTCACTAAGTTTCAATGCGTAGTGATTGAAGTTGACCTATATATTATTATAGTCGTTTTATATAAAAATAAACCCTACAAAATTTAGACCATGTACGCCTTTTTTTGGATCGTGCCCTACGTAAGGAATTAATTTGTACTACCTTAGGTTGCGCTTCCCCATAAATACGCACATGAAAAATATACCTTCATATAGAAAGAAAATATAATTTTTGTGTTCTATAGTAAAAATAATAATTGTGTTAAACAATGTGCTGTACGGCATTGAATGGCCGTTCTAGCCCGACTATAATGTTCTTACTTGTTTCATTTAAAATCATTCGATAAGAGCAAATGACAAATGTATAGGCAGAACTATGTGTGAAACTTAGGTTTATACGCATATACATATGTATATGAGCATAGTTTTCTAAACATTAAGTTTAATAACATATTTTGATAAATTGAGATGTATGGGAATATTTTGCTAATTTTTGGTTTGTATAAATAATACATAAATCCGAAAAAGGATTTCATAGACCATACTTGCATAAGAATTTTTCGCATGCGATGAATAATAACTGTGTCAAAATGTCATACAAATTTATCTGCAGCAATGTGAAGGTATGTATGCTGATGTCAAAGCCATGTGCGTAAGATAGTAAAGGAGGGGAAAGTCAAGCTTGGATTTAAGGATATGCATACGAAAGATTAAGATTTTCGCTCTACAATCAAAAAAGTGTATTTATTTATTTCAGTATAAGCGTATGTGAGTAAAATACATTTTTCTGCTTAAGAACAAGGAAATGGAAACTACTGCTAACAGATAACTTAAAGAAAGGGTTACTAGGGAGATGGATAAAAGTTTTCATAAGGCAATTTTTAAAAGCACTCTGTTCAAGTAACTGTCTTCAGTTATTTAAATTTCTTGGAGCTTTGAGATAATGACAAACTCGCGGTATTGCGAAGACTCTTTGCTGGTCTCTGAACTCTTCCCATCAAAACAAAAATAGGCAAGTCACCTTTGGAAAGTTTGTCGATAACCGCCATAAATTAGATTAAGAGCGACTTTTATGGAGCTGCTTTAATTTAATTGCTTCAACGACCGAGTGGAATGCAAACTGGTAAACTACCAATGTAGCCCGGACTGGAGAGCAGAGCTTAATGATTCCATCTATCTTAACGCACTCGAGATTGCCCATTATTTTATTTATTTTTATTTATTTATTTATTAACCAAATATTTCAATTCAAGTATAGTAAAGAGCAATGCTAGATATTGAGTAATTTTACAAGTAAAATTGGATTACAATAAAATAACAGCTAAGTCGAATAAAACTCTTAAGAATAGAAATTAAAACGAAAATCTTATATTAACCCTTAGGTCTGAGTTTTTAAGTATAAAGATGAAGACAAAATAAATTTTTATTTATTTACTAAACAATGAAGTATTAGTTTGTAATAGCAAGAGAACGAAGGAAACAAACGAAATGTGCATATTCTCGTACCATCCATAAAGGCACGTTGACACAAAGTATGGGGATATAAGTCGGCTCGACTCAAACTAACCTTTGCATGGAAAATTAATTTTCTAATGGCTCTTGTTTTGTTTACTTTAAACCCGAATATTAATTCAATCTATTACTTAAGTAAATATAGAGTCTGCTGAGAAAATAAGGTGATAAACGTTGTTCACGCTTTTAAATAAAACCAAGGGTGGGTTAAACAATTCATAATTAGATGTACATTGACTAAGATTTAAGTACCGATAGCTCCTCCATGGACGGCTAGGAACATTTAAATCAGTTTCCATTAGCAAGGACGCCGAATCTGTAGCGCCATTTATAAACTTTTCTAAGGAATTGATTCCCCAAATGAATCTCCGTCTCTCAAGCAAAGGTAATGCTATTAGTAACCTAATCTCATATTGCGGTAACGTTACGTAGGGGTGTCCATCGCAGATTTTTTAACGCAGGGACTAGTAATTGTTTTTGGACCAATTCAATAGATTCGATAGGACGGCCACTATAGTGCGGAAGGGCATTCCAGTATAGGTCAAGCCAACGTCTTTTAGCAACGTATGGATCCTTAAAATCCCGGGACCAGCGTTTAATAAAGCCCAATAGGAATTTAGCTTCATTGATACAGAGTTCAATAAGTAAATTAAAATGAAGTTTATTATCGGACAACTTCCCTACGCTCCTCAGTTTGTGAGACCCAATGATATATTCTGTGGAGAACGATGGCTTTTTGTATTTACTTAAGTTAACTAATAAAAAGTTAATTGAATTGATACACGAAGATGAGGGATAACTCAATAACAGACGGTAGTAGATCATCGAAGTATAATACAAATAAGATCGGTCCCAAGTGACTACCTTGAGGAACACCAGACAAGAATGCGTTATCACATGATTGAAAGAATTAAAAAGTGTTCTAAAAGATCTTTGTAGAAGATATGTATTTATCCATTTAACATTAATCGAAGAGAAGCTGTGCAACAGCAGCTTAAAATTCAATAACCTGCGATTAATTCTGTCAAAGATCTCACTGAACGACATCCTTTGTAATCCACTGGAGAAATCAGTTTTGATAGGTTCGTGGAGATTAATCTGTCCTTCAGGGATGCATGCTGATGCGAAGAAATGTAGGATTTACTTGCAAAAGCAAAATATCAAGAAACAATTTCGATGGTACACTCAGCTTATCATAGGGGCCATAGCAGTTAGCTAGGAAGTTGGGATGGAGGGAGAACAAGAAAGCAAGGTAACTTTACGTTTAGAACTTACATATTTGAAAAAATTTCAGTATTTGTCAATCGAGAGGCTTTTGCTTTGAGAATATATTTTGAACAAGCAATATGGTGGAGAGGATTGAAACTGAGTCTTGATGTAATGTAGTTAGAGAAATGTTCCGTCGTCCCGCTCTTTAAGAATTCTTTGTACAGTCTACTCTATTATTTTGAAGAGACTTTAATGCCCGGTTGAACCAATGTGCATCTGAACACCGAAGACGTTGATGTCTCAAAGGGACAGCTAATGAGAAAACTGAGAAATGCTTGTGCTAAAAAGAAGACAGAAGAGACGCAACATCATTAACCACCTTCTCGGTGGGTACGGTAAACGGAGCAGGTAAGTTTTGAATGACAAGGGTCCTCGCCTAAAATAAGGATGGGCAGCGGTTAACCCGTGCTTCACAGACTTTCGAGAATATTAAGTCAAGCAATCCGTTGCTGCAATTAGAAATCTAGTCTGATCTATAGTCTGTTGACAAACGTATTTATTTTTTTAGGTGATGAAACCGGTTCCATTTATCCTGATGCTACGGTAAATGTCCCCGATATTTGAGATAAATTAAAATCAGCAAGTGCTATAACCACACCGATGGGTTTAGACGCTTCTACCACTACACGAATACACGACAAATGCTTCATGAAAACACAAACCTCTAAATTTGAGGGAATATACAAACAGGTTAAAAATATCACGATATTTTTTAAAATCACGATATTTTTCAAAAATTACGGAGAATCCTCCACATTCTTTGCCATTTCAGCGAAATCGGTATTTTTCTTTTTCTTTTTTTTATTTGCATGAACAATTTGTTCTAAACGATTCAACATCTTTCCGTCGGCAATCACGACAGCACCAGCGCAGTTCTTTGGCTAGGCCTGAAAGCGCATCAGTTATTGTTCCAGTGAAGCCGATACATTCCAAGTGGACGACGCGCACACATAACCAGCACACGGCAAAACGATGTGGACTTTTTTTTGAAGGCTTAGTTCGAATACAAACCATTCACTTTAGAGAGACAATAAATTAGATTTCTAGCCATGAGTTTAGTTTATTCTAATCTACTTAAATATTTAGGGCAAGTCTGCCAGGCAAAGAACTACTAAAAGCCAATGGATAAGATTTTTACTTATTAGAATTACTTTGCTGGCTTTAATAGTTTGAATATAAACAAAAAAAAAAACGAACAAGCGGAGTGTTAATGGGCTTACATTGAAGGAGGAAGATTACTCATTGTTAAAACGTATTTACTGCTTTGGCATTGGAGGCATTAATACTGCTTGAGATGTTGCTATGTAATTAGTCAAATAGTCAAGTAACTGCATTCAGCTACTGAACGCGATTTTAACAAACTCGTTTTTGTTATACACGCAATTCAATTCATTGTTGTCGTCAAAACCAATTTGGTTTGGTTTTCCACAAATTCCCAAACCGTTCCAAAACTTGTATTAGTGTGATGATAACTTTACTCACTTCACAATAGCCAATACGCATCGGCAGTTCTTAAATATTGACAGTTAATTGCCATTATGTGGTGCAGGAAAAAGTACGAATTAATTTAACTCAAACAATTTATTTTTGACTTATTAAGCGTTACTCAGGAAAATTATTCAAGAAAAATTTGCAAAGTTTGCCTAGGAACTAATAATATTGCAAAAAGGGATAGTTTTTGGTTATATATTTTGTTGATGTAAAGCGGAAATTATTTGTTTAAATTTGTCTAACTTTGTCTAATGTTTTAGACATGACATTCTCGCCTATCCTTTATACGTGTATACAAAGGGTCTCATTAGTTGCAAAGTTATCAAAATTAGAAATAAAATAAATGTTGTTTCAAATTAAATACAGGAAGCAATTTCGACCCTCTTTTGGGCGTCATTTTTTTGAAATGTGTTTGTAACCTTTAGGAAATTCTGATTGTTTTTCTTGCTCTTGAGGTTCAGCAAAATTATAACAATACGTTTTCCGAAATTGGGTCTATGCGAGCTCTCAGACTTCTAACAGAAGCCATCTTAGAAACCACCAAACTGAGATTAGATCAATTCGTAACTTACCGTTAATGGCGAGTATAGCAGATTAAATAAACGTATATGTAAACACACATTATCTACCAAGGAAGCAGATAAAATTGTCAAAAGAGAAATATGTTTCTTCTTTTAGTCACCAACGCACGACCAGTATCAAATTGGGCTTCGCATGAACATAACTAAGTAATGATGTCTTTCTAGAGCAAACGTTTGCGGTGCAGCTCTATGAGAACCACATAAATATTCATTTCGCGATTTATGCATAATAACAGCGACCAAAATGCGAGAAGAAGGGTCGTGTTCCACATATGAGCGGAGTAAGATAGTCTTGAAAATCTTTTAATATGACTTTAGCTTTTATTATTTGAATTTGACATCAAGTTGATTCTTTAGTTTTATTAAACCGTTCGTTTTGGGAAAACTGTCTGCAAGATGTGCATGAGAAGTAAAAAGCGTTTGTTTCCTTCCGTTACGTTGAAACATTTTCAACTTTAGTATAAAAGGGCCATTTTGTTCACATCGCGTAAAGAAGTGTACTTCTTGATTATCTAATAGTTTAAATGAAAGTCGCATAATTTTTAATGGACTCTTTGAATTTCCAAACAACGAATGTAGTTAGAATATACTTTCCGGTGAACTGCCTTCTTTTCACTGCTATACGAATTGTTGGCCATGGAAACATCACTTTATAACTCTAGTCTCACAGTTACTAGGAACGTGTTGATAATGTAATGCTTTGAAAGGATAAAAAATACTGCGTTGAATTCCACTGCGTAGCCTTTGCGGAGTTCGACGGAACAGGTGTTGAAAAAAACAAACGAAAGAAAACATCTTTTACTGATTGGGCAGTGAGCATAACAGATTAGTTGAGAATATACACAAAGTCTTGGTCGCGTAAAAACAACATTAAAACAAAAAATTATTATTACAAATGCAAAATTTCAGATAAAATTTGTTTATTACAAAAAACGTTGAAAGTTAAAATATTTATTTAATTTAAAAAGAATAAGTTGCATAAAAATAAAAATGTAAAACTGATTAAAACGCAAAACAGAATGAAGGGAGCTGGCGGAAAAGCAGCTGCTGAGCCATGTTCACGTAATATTATTTCAAGCAACCAACCTTTATTCCCAATTTGGCTCATATTGACAACTAATGTACTGTAATGTTATCCATTCTGTGACCAAACTTTGGTAACTCTTTTATGGTAACATAATCTTTAGTAACAAACTCTTATCTAGAGCATTATATGTTTAATCTAATGTTTGCCATTTTACAACATGGATCGTTTAACAACCGCTAAAAGACTGGACAAAGCTGACTACAAAAATTAGGCGGTTGCGTAAAGGAGCGAACATCCGTCAAGTTGTGGCCGAGCTATAGCTATATGTAGGTAAATCATCGAAAACTACTCAAAGCATCCAGTCCTGTAAGATAACCCGCGGAAGGTATTTGAATGATGTCGTAATTCTGCAAATAATGGCAAAGTCGGCATAAAATATTGGAAAAAAATTTGATCCAAATCTCAAACAGAAAAGTATTTCATTTACCTTTACTCTCTGAACCGCAATATAGATAACATCACAGCGAAAGATCTACCAGAATGCGCGTTCAAAATGGAATTTCTTTGGGTGGGTCTCGCTAATTACTATACTTTGTTTGCTTCATGCAATGCGAGCACAACTAAAACATTTTTCTTTCTTATAACGACGTTATGTAGACTAAATTTGTAGATAAACAAGAAATAATTATTTCCATTGTCTCTCTATTCCTTTTCTTACTTTAATAGTATTTCATTTAAGGAAGAAAAGGCCACTTGACCGTAATGTTTTCAATAATTTCTTTGATAAATTCGAGGCCAACGCGGCTTTAGCTTTTCTTTCCCCACCTTTTTTTAATAATTTGCAACGGGTCTTCTAGGAAATCCATTTCCAAAAAATTTATATAAACTAAAGGCTTGGACCTTCGTATTTGCTTCCAACTTATGTTGCAATTATTTGCCGACAGGTATTTTTTTATTATATATCTTGTTTACAATTGGGATATACCGTATGCGATAAGTTATTTTCGTAGGAGGGAAGGAAAACCAGCGTGGTGTTTCGCGACCCGACGCTTGCTCGTAGTTATTTTATTCGATATTATTTTCCGCATTACGCACGTACCAAGTCCTGCGAGAAATTCTGCAAAAATACGCGAGAGATGTTGCAACAGCGAACCCGGGGGCAATAGGGCCACTCATCCGTTCCTACCTATATTCTATTTACTTTTATTGTCTCTAACTGTTCGAAAAGTCCTCGAAGAGAGCGGTCTATCGGGGATCACGACCAAGCTGAGCCTGCCATACCCTATCCATAAGTCAAAACACATTATCCCCACAATAGAGTCAAACACAAGGAAATATTTTGTCTCAGATCTTTTACGTCTATGGCTGCTGTAACAGAAATGCAAGGCCGAGCGTGTTGTGTCACGCTCTCTTATAGTCGCGATCACCATCGCCGCCCCGTTAAGTAGTTGCTCTACCTGCACTTGTTGCGGACTGGCACGCATTATACGATGTATGTGTTATAATAAGGCTATCTTATGTATGCATTAGTATATGTTTATCGCTTAAACTACAATGTGTGATCATTCATGTATGGAAACTATGGATAGGTAATAACTATATTACAATGTGTAGCCGTTAATCCCTACGTAGCCGTTAATTCAATGTACTAGCCTTAGCAAGTGATACTTCAAAAACAACGGTATACCAAACGGATACCAAAACATATAGATCACTATGTATATGCCTAGACGTTGTGTGAAGATTTTAAACATGTTTATAAAAAGGGGTTTATCAAGGCAGAGGCAACGCATGATTGTAATATTGGAAAGCATACATTTATAACACTTTTACACCGACATATGTTTAGAAACATAAAAATAGGGAAAAAAGATCCACACAAAGTGTGTTGTCTAGTTCTACTACAACATATTTTATAAATATACCGACTACAATATGTTTATATGAGAGTGGAACTATGTCCGTATAGTGTAGAGAAAAGTCTGAATACAAAAGAGAAGATATTTTACACGTCTTTATACCACACTTATGCCAACGGAAATAGTCAAACGGGAGGTACTTATACTTACACGCGGAGGATAGGCAGACCAGCTCCTTTTAGGCTTTGTATGGTCACCGGTGAGAGATACTTCAAACTATGGACGGATAATTATGCAGACAGACCTGTTTTTGGTAAGGGAGCAAAACGCTTGATCTACACGAGAAGACGGTTGCCAAATCATCCTAATTGGGAGCCGGGAAATTGTGCGCACGTTACCCTGTGGTCTCTAAAATACACCACTGCATCTACCTGCTTTATATCATATGTTTCTTGCTATTTGCTGGGTTTTGGATCCCCTCGTCTCCGAAATTATTTGAGTTTGTAAATATAATTAAAGAGGAATCCCTCTGGATATTAATTTTGGTTTTTAGAATATTTTCCCCTTTTTGGGTTTCGTAATCGTTTTCCAGGTTCAAAGAAATTATCTATACTTTCCAACTTATGTTGTGAGTTTATAAAAAATTGTTTATATAAAATTTAATTGAAGAAAAAATTTACATACGGTTTGATTTATTTGTTTACAAATCACAAACTATGTTAATGCCTACTCCATTATTCTCATGCATACGTCCACACACACGGAGAATAGTTTGTATATCATTACTATTATCATTCTAAGCGTATGCCAGGAAATTGCAAATAGTTTAAATTGCATTATTATTGTGTTTCCTGAATTAATTTCATTGTAAATACCAGGATATTTGGCTATTGATATGTGATGGATTTGAGTTATGGATATGAAAACATTTTATGTAATATGTCTACATTTTGCTGGGTGTACAGATTATTAAAGTTTCCTACATAATGCACAAAATGCAAGAAATACACTTAAGATGGTTGGTATAAATTGTAGAATTCGCATGGTGTAATTTGCAAAGTCCACGATCACTGATTTTGCGTCCAGGGTGAAAATGGGCATGATTTGTTTAAAATTCGTTCTTAGCAGCTAGGAAATTAAAACGAATTTGCAGAGGAAACTAAATTTCAGATACATAGCACACATTAACATTCTTCTGAAAATGAAAATTGCGTTGGCTTGTAGGCGAAGTACTTTTAAGTAGTGAGAAAATCGCGGATGCCTGCGTTTTTACATGAAAAACAGTTCTTGCACTATCTTTGAAATCGAGATTTTTTTTAACTCATTACGTGTCAGGTGCTTGCAAAAATTATGATCACTTTTTCACTTGAAAAAGGCATTTACTGCCGAAAATTGGCGTAATATAAATAGTTTCCATCATTTTGTGCAACATTTTACAATATCTTTGGCATCATGTCGAAAGAACTTATACTTGTTTGGCAGCTTTCCATCCACCGACCCAGTTTCGCACTTTTTCGACTTTGCGGGCTCGCGTGCCGGCAAAGCCATGCTGCACCGGTCTAAACAAGTGGTAATCGGGAGGCGCCATATCTGGTGAATACGGTGGGCGTGGCAGGACTGCCCATTCGAGATGCAACAGTGTATCCTGGGCAACAAGTGTCCAAGAAATGGCATTTACGGTCAATTTGTTTCTATTACATATATTTTCGAATTTCCTTCAACTAAACTGCTTGGAGAAGATATGAAAAGTAAAAGATAAAATGGCTTAGAATCCAAAGTTCAAGTGAATGACAATCAATTTCACGTGAATTTTCAATGAGTTTTGATAATACGGAATGCCACGCCGTGCGATGCGTCCTTGTGAAAGTAGTGGTGTACTTTCTAAGCATGGACTTGGATGTAATTGCAAATCGTGATCCTTTTGAAGCATAATAGTAGCCTGCAATTTATCCGCTTTTTCCCGTTTCCTTTGATAGAAAAGTTTTACTGCTGCCGCGTCGTTAATATTTTTTCTTTTTTATAAAAAAACAACTACAGTACAAAGTGTGAATCTTGGTATTTTCTTGCATTACGTTAAAATAATTTTCCGTAAACTTAGCATACAAATGGCGAACCGCGTCAGTATTTGTATCATTGAAAAGAGAAGCGCGAGAAAGCGAGAGAATAAATGAGAAGAGCATGCTGTTAGTATATTTTACTTGTTTATTTATTTGTTTTCCCCTTTATTTAATTTAATAATAATAAGGCTTGTATGGAGATGGCTCTGTCTGTATGTGTGTGCCTTTTTAGTTCTAGCCTGGCATGGCAGGCTTGGTTATGCAGAATTTTGTTGTTGTTCTTTGCGGTTGTTGTTCTTTGGCCTTCGCCCAAATGGTTTTTCGGTTTGTTTTGCTTCCATACTTTGTTGCTGCTCTGGTAGAGGAAATGCACAAAACAACCAAAATAGTAGAACATAGAGAAGGGATTTTCCTTTCATCAAGGCGTTAATTCACTTTATACAGTTCACGCAGGCAAGCGTACACCCAAGTACGTGCATGTAATTCCATTTACTTGTTATGCACGTTTATTTGATATTTCTTTTTCCTCCATTTTTTCTTGTCGCACTCGTTCTCTTTGAATGAAATAATGTGACTGTTTGTTTTTTTCAAACAAATAGCACTACGAGTCTATTGAAGAGGAGCGCAAACTGAGTAATCAGACAGCAGCTGTGAAGATTGACAAAAACAAATTGGACGCTTTGATGAAATCCTAGTTTTTATGGCTTGATGAAGTATAAGTAATATGTGGAATATGAAGTTCAACAGAAGCTGTCGAGACTTATTTACAACAAAGACGGCAGGCGATCAAGGAAAACTGAGAAGTCTTGGCAACGAAAATAATGTATTAAATCGTAGGGTCACCTACGGAAACCATCGGATGTTTGACGTGGTACTAAACGTGATAGAATTTTCGTGACGAAAGTTCCCTGGCAGGAAAGTAAAATCGAACGTATTAGGATGCGAGCATACAATTCTGCCGGTCGTTACTGAAATATTATTGAGTGAATATTAAGATATGGGTAAAAATATTTTTTATTCGGGGCTTGGGATTTTCAAAGATCATACACTTACGTGGCCAGTTGAAGTTACTGAGTTACTGACTCTGCCAATCGTATGAAAATGAGTAACCATAGTAAATATTAGAAACTTTCTCTCACTAAACTAATAAATTCATATTAGGTAGCTATAATGTAATAATGATGTATTAATATTTTTGGAATTGCGGGTAAACAGCTTTTCTTCGGCCGAACTTTAATGAAGTTGGTAGCCAGATGACATAAATCTACTGTCAGGTATTAATGACTGTTGTATCATCTTAAAAGCAAATTACATTAATATTCCAAACGCGCGCTAGTTTAAAATAAAAATTCGCTCCTCTCTTTATAGAATATTATGCATTCATTATTTAAAACTATATTCATGCATTGTTTGACTTCATTTATGATTACACAGATTGAAATTTTTTTCAAGCGCAATAAGAGCTCAACTTTCAAATAAACAGAATGCTCTAAAAAGGGATACATAGAGCATACATGCTCTAAAAGGGATGAATCTCTTTGAAAATGACTTCTTTTATAATCGGTGGTATGTGAATTTGAGAATGAATCAATGGGTGGTATGTGAATTTGAGAATGAATCAGTGGGTGGTATGTGAATTTGAGAATGAATCAATGGGTGGTATGTGAATTTGAGAATGAATCAATGGGTGATATGTGAATTTGAGAATGAATCAATGGGTGGTATGTGAATTTATTCATTTTGTATAAAAATGTGTTTTTATTGCACTGATTTACTACAAAATCCGTTAACCGTTCCTCTCAAAAGATTACAAACTCATGAGAAACTTGATGTGTTTGGTGCACTGGATGTAGTATTGCATCCCGTACAGTCTTGGGTATTTTCCTCAGAACCCGCTAGGGACTGTATTTAGGCGGGCACGTCTCCGTATAATTTAAATGCAGTAAAATTCAATAAATAGCAATAAAAATTTAAAAACTGGAATCTTTAGTTATATTTTGCATACATGGTATGCATGACCTCTTTCCCGCAATGACTTATTGCTTAATTTCTCGAAGACTAGGTTGACTTATCTTTCTATAGTAAGAAGCAATCAAGTTCTTGAATAAATAAAGCGCAGTAAATAGCAGCGAATTTCACTGCAAAATTCACCTTGAAAATGAGAACAGGCGGCCTTAGTATAAATATATGTTCCTAGTCTGGAATCCCTTACGGCCGCACATGCCAACAGTGATGCGATTGCCGTCGTTGCCTTTGCTGTTGATGATGTTCATTTTGTGCATAATTTTATTTATTCTAATTTTTGTTGCTCTTATTCTCTGCTTTTTTGTTTGGAAAATCTTGTATTTTTATTTTTTCTTTTTTTTTCTAAATAATTTGTTAGCTTAGCAATTTTATTTATTTCTTTTCATTTCTGTTTCGAGTTTTGTGATTTTAATATAAAAAGAGCGTTTTTTTTTTTGTTTACGTTTTACCTGATATAATATTCAATTGCTTACAACCTTAACTGTATATGTGTATTCGAGCTTTTCCACAGGTATTTGGGCTCGTAAGTACACTTCGCACATACGTATGCAAATGTTTATATATTTTTGTATATATACATGTGTAGATATATTTATATACACATTTTGCTTTATATATTCGCATGTATATAAAAAGTAAATGATAGAAATAGTTCATGCATACATGTACAGATGCTTGCCTATGTGTATTCGAACGCGTATATCTTGTTAGTTCGTACAAAGAAACCTTGAAACTCGTTTCTCGTAGATACAAACAAATACACTTGCAGTTTTTTATATGTTCTATAAAATTCTATTTAAACTTTGGATTTGTTTTTCTGAGTTTATTTTACATGATTAAGTTAAGGCATGAGAAAGAGAGAGAGAGAGAGGGTGAATCAAAGAATCAAAGAAAGCTGGATTGAAAATAAAAATTAATTCCGCTTTTTCTTTAGATAAAACTCTTTTTATGTGTCAGTAGGTGTTAATAACCGAAAAGGTTTTAAAATCACATGTTTTTGAGGTCTTGCGAAAAATAATATAAAAACTCTTCATAGGCATAGCTAGATCGAAATGCTTTATGATGCGATATTTACTTTCAGTGCCAAAATGTTATCGCTTTTACCAAATGGTTTTTGTTCCGTTCCCACGCATAGATTAAAGCCCAAACAAGTTATAATACAAATATTCGTATTAGACTAAGGTAAGTTGTGTATAAGATGGCTGTATACAGCCTACAGGGCAGGCAGTAAGACAGCGTTTCTTATTGGCAGTCGATCGAGTAAACTTCGAATAAGAAACCAATCAATCGGTAACGTCGATTTTGAAAGGCGGAGTTCGAAGGAAGTTCGGATGGCAAAACTTGTTCTTACTCTTGCTAGCTGTGCACGCGTAAGCATTGGGCCTAACGTAAGTAATAAAAATCGGGCTAACAGTTAACTGTTGGAAAAGCTGAAAAGGTGGCCAGGTGTATATAAATGTGAAATTGTCGACCGTAATTGAATCAATAATAATAACCATTTACGAATGGTGAGAAATCCAATAAATTAGGACCGAAAGGACAAATTGAAGCGTCTTCGGTGCAGTTCAGCCCAGGGGGCTTCCAACAAAATCCAGAAGAGGGTAGACAAGACCAATGGAGGCTCGAGAAAAATAATTGATCTCAGTAGCAGCTCCTGCTGAGCATCAAAAAGCGTGCACAGTGGCAATGGATTTTGTTCCTTGATTCCATAACTAAGTAGCGTATAGTTTAAATTTTTTTGCCATAAACTGGTTGCTTCATTAATTGCTGATTTTCTGGCGTAACTAAGTGTTGCCAGCTTTTTAAATAAAAAATTAATGACACTCTCACATTATTGCACATTCGCGTGGTAAACGGCCGTTTCACTTTTGCATTTATACGTATGCAGCTCAATTTTAAAATTGACAAAGAGAAAAAAAATTGATAGGCGGAAATGGTAGCCAGACAAAAATATAATACGAAAAATACATTACCGTGCATAGCTTGTACATCAGTGCTCTTATCTCACAACCACACAATTCGATTTATCTAACCTGATCCCTGTTATTGCTGGTACATGGCTGAAATTCTTATAAAAATGTTTTTGTCATTTTTTCAATTAGTTTACTTTTCCGTTACCTACATCCGCACACTTATTTTTATAGCCTTCCATGGTAAAGCATTGCAATTATGTTAAGCCATTGGTAACAGGAAGATTTATGCTTCAAATATGTTGTAGAATATAAAAATTAAAGAACAATCTTGATTAACAGGACGGTCAGCGAAGTCTTAGACACATTTGTCCGTCAAGCCATATCTGCATTGGCTGAAATTAGGAAGGAGTTTTACACTGGAAGCAAGTGATTTGAATCCGTTTACGAAATAAACCCCAAATGGCGGAAATTTCAATTCTATGCCACCAACTTGTAAACTGTTTAAGTCATTGATTTAATGTGAATTAAGCATAAGTAAAAAAAATAAAGCTGATCGGGTTAGGAACAGGTGCGCTATGACAAAAACTATGGCGATTTATTTTTCCATTTTTTTTCTCTTTCTTTTCTTGGTATAAGTAAAACATACTAAAAATTCGTTATAAGGTGAATGAATGTCTTCACTTACTGTTGTTGTTGTGGTTTATCTTATCGCATAAGATGCCCATTTCTAATGTCCACAATGCCAATCGTTTCAGTTAAGCAATGACAATAACAGCATCAGCAACTATACAAAGATATAAACAATGGCAGTGACAACAACGTTAAACGTTGCAATTATCACAATTGTTGTGTTATCTACAAGATATGAATACACGTGAATATGTATATATATTATATATAAAATATAAGAGTTAAGTACGGCAGTAAAGGCAACAATAGAAGAACAGAAACATATAACATACAAACGAACAGTCGAGGTAATAAGGACAGGAGCAACTAAGGTAATAACAACGAACATAACCGGGAAATACCACAAAATGTACTTTCACACACACGCGTTTGTACGGACGAACATAATATATAAATATATATATATATATATAAATATATAAATATATATATATAAATATATATATATGTATATGTATATGTATATATACGTATCTACATAAACCAACCACTAATCCATATGTAATGCAAGTGGTATTTTCGTACAATAACGCAAAAATTTATATACGTATCTCAGTGTGCGCTAGTTTGTCTTGAAACATTTCAACTAGTTGTACATGCTACAGCCATCTGCAGTTAGTTTAAAGAGCATATCTCTACTATTTCATTTTTCTAAGGATTAAAGTATCAACATTTGTGAGTAAACGTTGAAGGGTTTCATTTGATTCTTTTTTCTTTTTATTCATACATACATATTTCTTTTATATATATATATATGTATATATTATATTGAAATTTCTATTTGATAGAAAAAATGCATAATACGGCAAGGAACAGCAAACGAAAAGCAAGACACAGAAAAAGGGAGGAAGGGAGAGAAAAAGAGATTTAGATAAAGGCATACTGAAAGCTTTATATTCGATTTAATAAAAATCTTGGATATCGCTTGAACATGAGAAAAATCTAACAAATAGCAAGGATTAGGTTTAAAAATTTCTTTAAAGCACTTGCGCTTGCTCATGCAAAGAGCTTGAGGCTTCAAAACGTTGAACTGTTCGAAAGATAAATAGAGTCGTTCGGTAAGTCATACTGAAAATTCCTTGGTTGGATTCTTTAAATCGAAATGGGTCAGTAGCTAGCTAATAAGATGATTTTCGAAATATTGAACTCGAAGTTATTTTGTTTTCGACATCTTCTCTTACAAAACTAAAACCGTTTAAATCAAAAAATTGAAATTGATTTTAAAATTTCCGAGGGGGAGCTCTTCTAGTTACAAGCATAAAGTTAACTTGGGCTTTTAATGAAAAATATTGCAATAAATTACTAAAAATACCAACAATAAGTTCTGAAAGCAGGAACGCGTATATAGCATGAATGGGATTGGGTTACTTAAGTTAAAACGTTTTGAGTTGAAAATGAATTCGATTAAGCAAATTGATGTAAGAGAGAAAGAAAAAGAAAGGGAAAGCAACAAAGCATAGTGATACTTCTTAACATTTTTTGGCTTTTAATCATATTTTTCTATTTCGTCCATCCATCAATGCGTTCGTCCGTAATATTATCCAAGTCGCATTGATCCGGACAAAAAGCCAAATATAGCATAAACATTTTTAGCTAAATGTCATTAATTATTGTATTATGGTAAAACGTTCGGTCGCTTGCTGAAAAAAAACGAAAAGCTGCTGGAATGTGATTATTTTAATTGCTATTTAGCAAAGATTATAGACAATAGAGAATGCTGTTAATGGTAAACTAACCCAACTTTATAAGAATGCTCAGAATAGTGTCATGATTTTATTAATTATTTAATGCAAATACTTTTTAGAGCCATATGAGTAGAATGGACTGATGGACGCACCCGCAAAGAATCAAAAACTAAATAACATTTTTTTACTTACTATTTTAATACAAATGTATGACAAATTAACCGAAGCTGAATCACATCCGTCATGAACGAAAAATCGGTTCAGAAGGCATTCAATTTCAACATAAGCTCTAGGGCCAAGTCGCATTTAATATTAAAGTTTACACCTGCGTGCCGCTCCCATATCTGTGATAAAATCGAAAAGCCAAAATGATATTCTACAGAGAAACTATCTACTCAATCGTTTCTACTTTCATTTTTTCTTTTTTTTTTGTTGTAGAAGTGATATTGCAAAGGTCGGAGATTAAAAAAAGCAAGAAACAAAAAATTTTAAGCATTAAGTATTAACTTTGAAATTTTCATATAAATACTATTAAAAAAGTTTCATATGGAAAACTAATTGCTGGCTTAAACTTTTTTAGGGATACATTAAATGCTAACAAACTCATGCATTAGCAGAAAGAGATACGCATACAGAATTGCGCCAAAAAATGAAAATTACTTTAGCACTACAGTGAAATTCATGGGAAAGTAAGGATTTTTTCCCGAAGAGTTTATTAAAAAAAAGATCCTTTTTGAAGCACTACTTTTACGCGCAACAAGGACAAAACAACACATATACTTTGCAATGGGATTCCTATTTAGTCCAATAATAAGTACAAGAGGATCAAAAATTAGCGGAAAAGAAATAACCAATAGGGCAAACTATTTCGAAAATGTATTTCTCTTTTTGTTTTTAAATTTGTTGTTAAATTTTCTGTCTTGTTTGGATTTTAGGAGTTCACGCCAATCATCAATTAATTACGAATTGCTTAATAATTAAAAAAAGAGAAGAGTAAGGCAAAGAATGCAATAAGCATAGAGTTATGCATCGAGAGAAAATTGCACAAAAAAACGTAAATAAGCAAATAGGGAGAGTAAGCACCCATAGAAACGAATTTTGGATACCTACACTCCAATTATTTATTCCAACAAAAAAGTACCGCAAGTTGTTAGAAATAAAAGACATTTTCATTTAACCGTTCACATTATGTCTACCCTGTCGATCAAAATCGATTCAATTACAAGAAGCGCATTTAGCTTATCCGGTCTAAGTGCTCTTCGTAAGCTTCTAGAAAAAAGGCAAGAAAACATGCGCAACAGAACTATATTCGTTAGCGAAATTGGATAAGATTCTATCCAGAGACTGTTGCAAACAAAGACGAAGAAAAAAGGCTTTCTTCCTTAAGAAATCGAATTACGAAGCATTTGTTAAAGAAAAAATTCTCTACAATGCCGCGCAGGCGTGCTTGAAGCCTGACAATCTTTTAACAACCTCTTATTGGATAAATTGGGTCCACCATAGTGAGATTATATGTCAGTTATTGCTAGCAACAGCTGGGCGTTGGCTTTCAACAATCGATTCGTTAGTCAATCTTCGCAACTGATTATCATGTTCTCATTATCTAGCATGAGTTAAGGTGGCTGACTAGAGTCACATTAGAACTTTATTCTATCATAAGTTGGCAGCTGGCAACAAAAGTGTCACACATTTTCTTCTTTTATCGGTGTTGAGTTCACTTTGCAGCGTTTAACGGTAGATTCTATTGTATCCAAAATTTTGCGACCCCAAATACTATAAAAAAAACAAACGGTGAATAGACGAAAAGCTGATTAAGATTATGTATATAGTCTGAGTTGAATGTGAGCTTTTTGTAAGTAAAAGTAAGATTTCGGCTATTGTTCTTAAGTTTCAGCCCTCGTGGAGTATGGGTGTGTATACATGTCTATTTAGAGCGCATTTTAAGCAAGCCATCTCAACTTAAGTCAAATATATATTTGCAAAGTCTTCTCTTTCTATCGAAATTTTCGCAATCTTGAGTGCGGAAGTAGGAACGAAGATCTAGAAAGAAATGATTAAATAGTCTAAGAGTCTAACGCTATATAGGCATATTTTAGATCTGCAAGCGTACGTTAATATGTATATTTTTTCAATATCACAAACAGGACGATGATAGAGGTACATTTTTGCTTTTTGTTAAGAGATAAATAAATTGAAGAAATTTGAAGCAGTATTGCGTGCAAGTACTGAGTGAACAAAGGCAATAAATAAAATTAGAAATACTTGCGAAACTGTAGTCAGTGGAGAAGCTACTGTAAACTCCTTTATGCGTTTGTGCGTGTGTTGACGGTTTAGTATGTAGGACAGACCAACAAGTCAAACGACAATTGCTGTTGGAAGAATTTGTTTCATTTACTTTCCGCACAACAGTTGTGCTAGAAAGTAAGTGAAGAAAGAGGTTGTGAGGAACAATAGAGTGGAAAACGAAGAAGCGGAGTGTGTGTGTATGTGTGTGTGTGTGTGTGTGTGTGTGTGTGTGTGTGTGTGTGTGTGTGTGTGTGTGTGTGTGT
>KK499883.1:89885-156924 GCA_000688715.1 Glossina pallidipes
GGCAGCTGGCAACAAAAGTGTCACACATTTTCTTCTTTTATCGGTGTTGAGTTCACTTTGCAGCGTTTAACGGTAGATTCTATTGTATCCAAAATCTGTCTCTTATACACATCTAGATGTGTATAAGAGACAGGAGAGAGAGAGAGAGAGAGAGAGAGAGAGAGAGAGAGAGAGTCAGAGAGAGAAGACGACGGGGAAAGTGAAAGAATTCGAATAAGGAAGTGGGAGGAAAAGCAAGAGGAAAAGCAAGAGGAGATGCTATTTAAATGAATTGTGCTTTAGCTGCTCTGTTTGCATTGGCAGGATTGTTTATCAACATACGAGTCATGTGACAAGCTTATACTTATGTACGTGTGTCAACATTTCGCTTTATAAATATGTACTGTGCCTGTTTGCCTTAAATGCTTTCTTTCTTTTCTTCTTTTTTTACAAATATGTACTGTGCCTGTTTTCGTTTGTTTCTTTCTTTGGGCATTTATTTTTTGCGTATATTTTAAAATTTATTGCAATATTTTTGCGTTTTGCTTTCCTCTAACGTACTTCTTCGTTATTTTTTTACATATTCTTGTCCAACAGCAACTTTTGAAGAACGAAAGTTTTTATTCGATTGAAATCTACATAAAAACCAAACGAACAAAGACTCATACTTAGAAAAGGATGCAAAATTTTGCTAAAACTGAACTTAGGAATTTTTTATTTATTTATTTCTATTTATTTGTTTTTTTCTATTTAATTTTTCGAAGAGATCTATGCATTACAAAGACATCTTTTGCATAAAATTTAATATGCAAGTGCTACAATCAAGTAGTACAGCATTTGCAACATATTTGCAACAAAGCTACATTCACTACAGTAACGGGTAACGTAGGCAAACACATACATACGCAATCGAACACAATATTCAATTGCGTCGCGTACCTAGCTTTTTGCTGAAAATGAGAAGAAAGTTGCAATGACCACGATGTGCTCATAGTGCTTGTTCGGTTGAGATATTCTTCAAAAGCAATTTTTCTTAAAATGTTAACCTTTCATCAAAAATCTATATTCTCCTGTTAACTGCAGAGGCCAATTATTGATTAATTGTTTTGCACCAGGTAATGATTTATTGAAGCCTACATATATGGCTAGAATTCTGTGCGAGCTATAAATAAACTCGTGAGTACGCAAAAGAAACATGGGCCTCGTATGTAAGAACAAGCATCTTACACCAAAAAAACCAAAAACAGGCATCTTACACCAAGAAACGGGAAACTCAAAATTGGACTTGGTATTATTTAGAAACCTTAGCGATTTAGTAAATATTTTTATATGAGTGTCTTTCTTTTGTATTCAAGCAGAAATTTTCATCGTCCATTCTGTGTGTGGATTCTTGGAAAGCATTTGAGGCTATTGATGCTGTCATAGAGGCAAATAATAATAATAATAATGAAATGAACGCAGATATTGAAAACGCGAACAAAGATACAAAACAAGAGAATGGTATAAGAAACGAATGTTTTTTTCTTTCTCAAGAGAGATATATTTTGAAACGTGTGGTTAAGTCATGTGTAAACGCATGTTGAAAAAAATTCTATATGTAGTCTTTCTGTTGTTGCTATTGTTGCTGTTGCGATTGTTGATACCAAACACTTGTGTATCTAATAGAAATAACCAGTGAAAAGATTCTCAGCTCAGATAACATCAAACGCACTCATTGCTCTTCCTCAAAACATAAATGCACAGAATACAGTAAGCAATGAAAATATTGCAGTGAGAAAATTGTAAAGTTGCGAAGCTAGGAAAATAGAGCAAAAGACTGGGAACGAATTGGAGAAGACAGGAAATAGGAAGCTATGTACTGCGATCGACCTTTAGAAAGTAAGATTTAAATAACGAATGAGACGAAATGAAGAGGACAAAATGAGGAAGGCATGAGAAACAAGTAAGTAGGAGCATTTTGCTTGGCCATTTTTTCGATTTACTAAATTTTGCTTTGCTGACATCGATGTGGAATTTTAATTGAGAGCTTTTAGAATAAGATAGATAGCCGTCCCTGTGACCCTATCAATAAGATATGTAAGGAATACCTGTAACATACAAACACTTTATAATAGAGGGAAACGAAAATTTTGACTTGGTAACAGACATATTGCTGGAGTCAAAAAGTTGATCAATTACACGCAGCCTCTTTTAGTACTGTATGCCTTCGCGGTCTTAGTAGCAATCTCCGTGATATATACATCCGACCATGTCGGATCCAACAAGCCGGCTAGGCACCGGTTACCACGTTATCGCAATGTTCTTAAAATTGGCTTACGTCTCTCCCACACTCTTCAGGAAGTTTCTGCGATAATTTCCAGGTGTTCAGAACGTAGTCTGAATTGTTTCTTAATGTTGATATTGCCGGTGCTGATATCCGTTTGTTAATTAAGTTCGGTAAAGATTTTCACTTTCGTCTTAGAAACTGCTTTTTAGCAGTGAGAGAAGAGATGCGTTTTACATCAATAACTGCTTAAATCATTACATATATTGTTTCATTGAAATTCTCAGCGTACTCCATAAAGACTAAAATGTAATCCAAAAATTGATGAGGTATTTATTCCTTTCGTCGTCTCACATGAAGTCTAAGTAAATGCTCTTTTGTTATATTTTATTGCTACAACTATCTATGTGTAGGCTTTTATACCGGTCAACAGAGGATGAGGGGTATATTCATTTTGCCAACACGTAAAATAATGGTTTTGCTGCTCATTACTCGGGAACTATAGCTGGTCAATGTTCAAAAATTTGAACATATATTCTATAGGCGAAGCTACAGAACCTGAAGAAAAGTTTACCACGCCTACCCAACAGAATAATAGCGTATCAAAATTTGATTTTTTTTCAATGTTTTTCTAATGCGCAGAGTAAAGTTTCAAAAACGCCATAAAGTTTACAAGTTCTTCGCCAGTTTCAAATTTGGAATACATCTAAACATGTCCGCCCGTTCGTCTGTCTATCTGTCCGTCTGCCCATCGATATAGTATCTGTGGTGAACATTCTCCCATTAGCGAAAATGAAGTGACCCAAACTTTTCTAAGGATACGCCTGTGAGACAAAAAGTTTCATTTTGAAAATAGAAATAATCGGTCGCGCATATCATAGAACAGGAAAATTTAGTTCTTTTACTTTTTTGCGATGGATGTAAAACAATCGCGAGCTACCGAATATAAATTTCTTCCTTCTTATTTAATGAAATTACATATTAAATTATATATTTTTATTTTTAATGAAAGATTATTAAAATGGAATCATCGTAATAGCAAAGTTCATTGTGTTTCACGTAAAACGCTCCCCACAGACACGGCGTCATTCAGCCAACAAAAGCGTTAACAACGACGACAACAACACGAGTAATAACGACATCTTTATCGTTATCGCAATAGTCGTCAATGTTAGCGATGTCGGGGTTTGTTGTCATAAACATCATCATTATCATCATCATCCTTTGGCACTTGCATTAAAAAGTAAAGCTTTCAAGTTTTCATTGTTTTTATTTGTTTCTGAGCATGCACACATGCCACTCTATACATATGTATTATACATATGCATAGGCATCCAACGAACACTAACTAAATGACTGAGTGACTCAATGACTAACTTTATCATCTTTACACCAGATGTAAGCATATTTTTAAAGTTGATTGTATTTGAATACAAGCATACATATGCATCTTTCTAGATATATGCACAGATGTGTGTGCTTCTGTGCATGTGCACAAAATAGCAAGTATTTGTTTTGAAAAAAAAGGAACGCACATAAACAAACATAACATCATGTAATGGAAGTGTGAAACTGAAATTGAGCAATGCATGTAAAGTGCCTACATTTAGGCGCACATACATTCACTTATGCACATTGTGGCCATTCTTTTTAAATTTACTTTCTCTTCTACTCTTTCATTCTCACTCTTTCGCCCTGCTGTTCGGTTTATATCACTTAGTTGATTGTTGGTTGGTTGTTGGCTGACTGGTTTTTTTTTGCTTTAGTTTAGTTGGCTGCTAGTTAACTCTTCCGACTTGTGTCTCTGTGCGTGCATATGATTGCATATGTTTCTCATTCATTTATGGCAAACGGGCTTAAGAGGATTTCAATTCATAACTGTTACTGGACGGTTCATTAGTGTTCTTATACCGTTTGTGAAGATCCCCAAGATAAGTGTTGTTTCGATATATTATGTGTTTTTACCTAAATCTAATAAAATTTATTAATATTTCTTAAAAAGCATGCCATCATAGTAATAGAAAAGATCGATGACGTCAAAAGTGCTTTAAAAAAGAAATGTTATCTGCATCGGTTCCATTTTCTCTGGCTTATGCAGTCTGCACCTTCCGAGTTCTTCAAATACAATCAGATAGAAGTGATGTCGTCCTCGTACTGTGCTGAGAACTATTGCAGACAGATCTAAGTCAGGCAGACAGATCTAAGTCAGGCAGACAGATCTAGAGAGGCAACTGACGATCTGAGGAGAAAAGCAAAAATACAACATACAAAGCAGAGACGAAAGTAAACCAGTTAAATGAGATTCCATGGAGAGAGCTTTTCCTTAAAAATAGTAAGTCGAGCCAAATTTTCTTCAAATTTAGTGTTTGGAGTGGCCCCTACTCGATCGTCTTGTTAAATTATACAGGGCCGCAAACACATATTTTTCGTTTCTTCGCACAGTGATAATGGGGCTACTAGTACTACTAGTACTACTAGTACTATTAGTCCAGTGAGACTATTAGTCTGACCTTTGAAAACGTATATGAAAGCATTTCCTTCTCTCTTTCCTCAATGTATTCTTTCAGTCGTAAGTTTCCAGATTCCTCAAATTTTCCTAATTCGGTTTAAATTAGGGAAACCACAACGAATAATTTACATATGAAATGTACATTTTCCATATATATGCGACATTTTTATACCAGTAAGCGTAATTGAATTTTAAGCGATGCAATCAGAGCGGCTCTAATCTATGACTCAAACTAAACAGTCGTGATGGATATTGCATATGATTTGTCGAAGCCTGAACTAGTCCGTAGCTTAACCTCTTGAGTCTAAAGTCTATAAGCCGGGCTGCACTAAGCCGAACAATTTTAGCTATGTTCAATTCATATTGTTGTGCCGTAAGTCAAGCTATTGTAAGCATGACCAGTCTACAGCTTTAGTATGAAAATCACGGTGATCTTAATCCGATCGCTGTTTGCTAAAGTCAGGTTAATCTTATCCAGAGTGCTACAACGGAGCTATCATAAAGGTATTACTGTAAAAAAAGATTCCAACTACGCCGTTAGCCGACTGTAAATTTGCACCAAAGCAACGAATTCATATCCAGTCGAATTTTGAGTTTCTCTTTTTTTGGTGTAAGATGCTTGTTCTTTTTTTTTTTGTGTAATTTACTTGTTCTCGTCTTTTTTGGTGTAAGCTGCTTGTTCTTCTTTTTTTTGGTGTAAGTTACTTGTTCTCGCCTTTTTTGGTGTAAGGCGCTCGTTCTTGTTTTTTTTGGTGTAAGTTGCTTGTTCTTGTTTGTTTTGGTGCAAGATGTTTGTTCTTTTTTGTTTGTTAAGGAAACTATTTGTGGTGACTAAGCTGAGATAATTTTTTTCTATATTTCACTTTTGTGAAAGCTTGCCCCTTTTTTTTGTTTTGTGTGTAACTCATTCTGTCTTAACTTAAATAAATATCGAAAAACACCAGGAAACATAATCGGAAGGGACTACAGGGAAATCTGCTAAACATGACTTTGCTCTTCATTCCGGATGACTGCAAGAATAGAAACAGGTTTTGGAAAGTCTGTCTTCTCATCCCGCAGTTCCATGGATTATATAATAAAAAAAAAAAAATGTGGAGCTTCCCTGTCGTAAACGAACAACATATCATAATGCATTTGCGAATAAGGAAAAGAAGACCAAAACGAGAAGAAAATTTGGTGAACATGCAACAAGTTATCGTGGATGAGTTAAATCTTTCCATTGCGCATCTTTGCAATTTTTTTGTCGAAGAATAATTACTTTCAATAGCCAAAAGTTCACACTCACGTTTCTATAAAGTCTCTTTTATTTTCGAAGCGGAAGGCAACGTGGCTTCAATTCCGATTCAATTACAAGATTCAAATTTTGGTCAATCATTTCTCTAATAAGTAAAAATTGCCTGGAAATTTTATTCAAGACTTTTGTATAAATTGATTGTTTGTGGTATTTTTGTATTGATTGTCCATGGTATTATTTTCAAAGTATAACTCGAGACCAGCTCTTTAGCTATTTTGAAAAGATATTCCAAAACTTGAAGCTGAAACTGACTTATGTAGCATTTTTCCTTTACATAGTTCGAAGGATACGAAGCAGTCGGATTAAACTTTACATAGACTCTTTCTTATCTAAAATTTATTCTTATGCAATCTTATGAATATCTTTACTCGCTTTTGCACAGACTTACGAGTGCTAGTGTGTATGCACGAAAACTGCCTGCGTACATGAAAGTGTAAATCCAGCCAGCAAGAACAATTTTATTTAACATTACACTGGTTGTATTTGTTCATGTTATTGTTGCTGTTTTTTGTGTTGCACATTTTGCTGCTGCCGTCATTGTATGTCAGCTTATACTGAGTGATATTAACATGGGAAGCACTTCTGCACGATACCAAAGAATTATAATGCGTTTCAGTGCTTGGTGTGTTGGTGGGCATGAATTAATATAAATGTATATATAAATTTTTTTCTTGCGAGATATTTTTAATTGAGCGCAATTAATTTGGGAAAAATGTTTGCATTGTACACAATAAACGCTTCAAAATCTTTCTTTCAAGTGCTTTTTGCTATAATTACATATTTTACACTATTGTGTTCATGTGTGTGAGTTTGATTATGCTGGTGTACGAAATTTGACATTTTCCACTTGAGAAATTCCTAGCAGTGGAGGACAATTAAAAAATGATATTTGTTTCAATCCGAATCCTGCAAAGCCCTTACTAAATATAAAAAAATAGGAATTGCACCCTTCATAAGTGTCATAGGGAGCGTTTCAAATAGCGAATAATGGCCATTGATGACTCGAGAATTCCTTTAGAATCGCAAAACACTTTTGTCGAGTTTCGAATCGATGGTATGGTAGCAGTTGCAAATAGTTGCACTTAGGGTGCAATAGCTTAATAGTAAGAGATAGCAGGAATAGCAGAAATGGATAGAAGTAGCACTTCGTAATAGTTGCAGTCGCCAGTTAACGGCGACAATATGGTAACAGTTATCTGAAGAATATAACTGTGGCATTTACTTATTTGGTTTTGCTTACTTTGGAATCGCGGCGAGGCCCGTAACCAATAATTCTGTTTTCGGTCTTAATTTGGCCAAACTGACTTAACAATCGGTTTTGGTTAGGAAGAGTACGCGTAACGAGCGTACCTTGTAACGTGCATTCTGCGGAAGGTTACGAGCACAATGACAAAATATACACTTTTGCCCTTTATCGTAGGGAAGGGAAAATAAAAAATTGCTACATACAGTGTATAATACACAATAATGATTGCGATGATGATCATTAAGATTTACATATATATTCACCCATTTACATCAATGTCAAGATTGTTTGTTTTTGTGCTCTTTTGAAAAATGTCTACAACAACTATGTATAATGTACGGTGGGAAAAAATGCCATCTACAATATGTATAGGTATGCGTATATACATGTATACGTACATGTATGTTAGACATGCATGCCATACATAATTCAAATTACGTCCGGTAAATAGACCTTTTACAAAATCAAAAAAGTAAGTTATATGCGTTTCAGAATCAGTCTCTTTGAATACGTCGTCCATGATTTTTTTTATAAGTTTTCATTTAACTCGCTTTTTTGGAAGATAAATTTTAAATCCGCATTTCGGGCAATTCCGAGTGTCCGGTCATCTTAAATTTTGCACACACCCTAAGTTACAATGACAGCGCAATATGAGAAAAGAGAATTTAGTCTAAACTGAAATTGCGGCCGCCGCAAGGACATCGCATCGAAACAATATGAATTTATATGCAATCCATTCGATATGAGCATGGAACAAGTATAGAAAAAAAAAGTATAGAATAAAAAATATTTTCTAAGAAGCCAACCTAAGACTTGGAAAATAAAGTTTATTTTAGTCACTTTTATGTGACTATACACAAAAGATAAGGACGTAGAGAAAAAAACCGAGTTCTCACTTTGAAGTCTCAAAAGCCCCGAGCTTTTCGGTAGAACAAAATTATCTCCCATCTTTTACATAACTTATTACTCAGAACTAAAACTAACATGTCGTTGATAACAATATTTATTGCAGCAGTATCTGTGGACCAAGCACCCACTAGACGAACGTATTTGGCTAAATCGATTAAAAAACTCTGGCTGATGCCCTGTAAGGCCCATGAGGTTCTTGTAGATACGTTACAAATCCGATAATAAAATTGATATGCAGCAAGCATTCGGTGGACTGTGTAGCAATCAGTAAATTTTTTATGTACATGTGTGTGAATAATTTCGTCATATTTACCATAAATGTGTTGTTTTTCTTTTTGCTGTTTTTTGAAATTTTATTTCATATTTTTACACATTTTAAGTTATTGTTGATGCTGTGTGCATAACGTTGTTCAACATGTTGGATTTGACAATTGTACATAAATCTTAACATCTTGCGGTGGGAAATTCTGATGATGTTTTTACAAGTTTAAGAGAAGCGAGAAGAGAGATTCTTTCTCTTTTTTACTTTCGCATATTTTCCAGTTTTAATATTTTTTCTCTTCTTTGTGTTAATCTTTTGCGAACAAGTGCAGCAAAATATCGTTGTTCTTCATTTCTGCTTTAAAGGTTAATTGAAGACACATAGAAAAACAGAAAGAATATTTCAAACGTAATTTTAGGAAGACAAAGGTTTATTAAAAGTTCACCCAGCAAGATTCTTGGTCAGAAATTCTTCAGCTTTTGTCAGGAAAATGGAGTTTCGTTGCCCAAGGTTAGTTGGAAAGTGTTTAAGGCCCACAATATAAACCTAAATGTTTGATGAATGAGAGAGAGACTCCGTGAGTTAACTTCTTCGAGTTTAAATTTTCTAATTTTTGCAAAATTCCTGCATGTTGGAAATGCAGATCGAAAGCTTGTGGCGGTTAACTATCGAGACAGCAGAAAACGTGTCTTTGCAATTAGTTTAAAAAAGTAGTTTATTTACCCAAAGAAAATACATACGTGCTTGCATGTGATTGAAAATAGTTAATTTGTCATTTTCAAAGTTACTATGATCGTCTTGAAAATCCGCCTAAGTCAACAACGAAAAAGTTGTGTAAATGTCCTTTGCTCGTTGAGTCAAATTTTAAAACCCATTAAAGGAGTTTTATGTGTATAAGTGTACACTCTACCATTTTGGGGATGTAAAGAAAAATTCTTGTAAATGGATTCGTAACAATGTTTGCTAAATGAAACAAGTAAGATGATTATGTTCGGCTGTCACCGAATCTTGTATACCCATACTCATCCATACCTAAAAACGTTTTGAAAAAACGGGATAAAACTGAATTTCCTTACTCCATGATAATGGACGGGCGAAACAAATTTTTTCCGTTTTTGTTCATTCATTTTGTCGATTCGTTCTTGTTTTGGAAAATAAAGGTGTTTACGCAAAGGTAAGAGCGCTACGTAGAATCATCAAGAATGTGTTTACTTTATTGGTTCTCTGAGGCTTTCTTCTGGATGTTGCAAACGGTTTGACAAAATCAATATACCCCTCATCCTTCGGCGATGGGTATAAAAAAGAAATTTGTTGGCGGCTGTTAAACGATTTATTTTTCGAAGTCGAAACAGCGAACCTTTTGTAAAACTTATCTCTGTCACGGGGAGACTTGCTGTTGCAGGCTGTTCAAAATCTGTGATCTTTCTAAAATTTTGTACGTAATTTTACTTACGACGACAATGCAATGTGGTACGGTCGAATTTTATATATATATCTATTATGGCGACCGCTGAGAAGTGACAGATTGTCTTTTTGCTAACTAATCCTTTAACCTGGACGTTAACTAAAAGGGCAGAATGCGACAAGCTAAGTGTGTTAATTCTTATTTAACAGACTGACATACTTAAATCGATTCAGTATTTAATGCTGATCAGAAGTACACATATGAGTATGCAACTCAACCTTTGTTAATGGGTATAAAAATAATTATCCCGCGGATGCACATGCTTAGATTAAACCTAAAATCAACATGCCCAGAGATCTGTGGATCTTTTCTAGCTTCGGGTACTAATGCTCGAAATAACGGGGGATCAACCTTGCGGTAATTTATGGAAACAATGGGAACTGAAAGCTAGGATATTAAATTCGTCGTCTTTTTTTCTTCTGAAGGGCCAAAGTGGTCCACATTATCAAGCGTACCTGTTCATTTGTTAGGTTAAGCAACACAAATTGTAACTTCGTAACTTCACGGCACGAACATGTTCACCCAATTTTCCCTGCACATTTATGCAGTTGTAGTCAAAGACCAATATGCCTATATATAGTAGGTACCGTGGTTAGGATTGTGATTGTCGCAATATTCTCGTTCACAAGCACCTTCAACTTCCTATGGTCGCGTCCGAAGTACCGGGAAGTACCCATTCACTTCATGCTTCTTGGTTCACACTACTCAATCAATACATCGTAGCTTGGTATATTCTTTCCAGAATTAAGAGATAACGCTCTTTCAAAACCGAAAATGACGAAAATGCGAGTTTTTGTCTTCATTTAGATATATTTTTCCCTATATAATTTCACAAGTTATTTTTTAATTTGATCCTATTGCATACCATTAGTAATTTTTAATTGAGTTATATTTCAGTTTATATTCGGTTAACGATATTATGTGTAGTGTAGAGAAAAACTAGTTTACTTCAATTATGAAACCTTGTTTTCTATACCCATCACTGAAGGACGGGGTGTATATTCATTTTGTTGTAATGTTTGCAGCACCCAAAAGAAAGCTTCAGAGGCCCTACAAAGTGTGTATATTCTTGAATTCGTTAAGCCCTGTCTGTCCATGTTTTTGTCTGCGTCTCTGTGTGGTATATGTTGACGACACTCTGCTCTTCGCAAAAATTAAGATATCGACTTTAGATAGGGTGGAAACATTGGAAGTTTTTGCACACAGGTTGGTGTTGAGAATGGGCCAAATAGCACAAGTCCGCACTGGAGCGTAAACTAAATTCAATTCTCTTTTTCTTAACAAATATTTGTGGGTTTTTGCTCATTACTAACAAATTATGAATAACAGAATGCACGTCTATATCATTTGTAGGACTTGTTAAATAGGGGAGATTTTTCGGAACTTGAACTCTTAATACGTCAGATATATGTGCATGATATATAACTAAATGCCTGGAAATTAATTCATAATTAATAAATAAATAAAAACAAAGAAAACAAGTAAGACAATTATGTTTGGTTGTAGACGAATCTTTTATACCCAGCTCCTTTATATTGAAATGGAATATGCAGATATTTATAGTTGTGTCTTCGGATTAACAAGAAGAATACCGATTTTTTGCTCTTGAAAACATACATGCTCTCACTTAAGGTTGCATCGTGGGCGCGTCTTTAGGGCGATTTTTAGGTCACCCTTGTGCAATAGCATGCAATATTTATCGCAGATCTTGCACAGACAAACGGACAGGCAAGCCTGCTTAATTCCACTGAGAGTTTGATGATGATCAAGAATACATATATCTTATAGCAACCCTGCAGCTATCTTCTACATACTGCAAACATGTGATAACGTTCGCTATTAGATTTATTGGAAGAACGATGAAGGACCACCAACTTTATACAGTTTCCTTACGTATTTGTACACCTATTTTTGAAAAAGTGAGGCAAAATAGATTCTTTCTAAAGGATATGCAGAGAATTTATAAACTTAATCAGTCTCCGGTTTGGACAAAAAATATTCATTCGTCGCTTCTGCACGCATCAGGCAATTTTAAAACTGAAAGTAAGCAGAACGTCGTGACTTTCAATGCAGACGCCTAACAGATTTTTGAATGGAGCTTGCTAATAAACGTACGCAGTCATTACAATATTACGATTAAGGAATTGACAAAAGCTCAAATTCGCCTTAAGGGGCAACAGCACTCTAGCAACCCCTTTCTGTAGACAATTTTTTTGAGATGGAACGAAGGATAACTATTTTGATAGTTATTAGGGTTATTAAGCAAATACCGAAATACAAAAAAAAGATACTTTTCAAAAATGTTAGAAGATTACAGCAACGCAGTCATTTTTCCGAGGCACACCTAACTTCAGTTTCGAGTGTCTCTGGCGACCACAACTTTGCTGGTGTAAATGCAAATCCTAAAAAAATCCTTTACTCTAAATGTCTATAGTGGAAAAGTGCCATTTTTAAGCAAAAAAAAAAAAAAAGTCAATCTGAAATTATCTTTTCTTTAACTGATCGAAGGTACCACACCTATATCCATTTTCTTTTAATGATTTACAATATTTGAAAAACCAAGTAATGTGTTCCAAGAAAACCGCAGGTGAAGGGCGAAATGTGTTACAGATACGTTTTTTTATTAGAATAACTTTTTTATTTGTTTCTCCCAATAGTCCCTCTTCCCCGGCGACATAGAATTCCCATTCTTTATCATTTTTTTTCATCAAAGTTAACGCGTTAAAGTGCGGTCTTTTTGCTGCGTCTCCCAAAGACATAATCGCATGTTTTATATTTTACGTATTGTGATGTGAGAGAGAAAACGGCAGAAAAATTTGTAATTCTTTACTTGAATTTATAACTAGCTTCACGTTGCCTTTACAAAAGCACAAACTGCTTTCAAATCGTTGTCAGTCACATGTCTATTCAACGATTGTTTCGACAAAGCTATATTAACTTTGTTCCTTCTTGGAAATGCCTGTAAATGAACATAACCACTTCCTAAAGAAATGTGTTACCTGATTAGAGAAGTTAGGAATCAACGGTTACGCATTAGGCTAAAATTTCTACATGTAATCCTCCGGGGAAGAGCCTGAAATTTCAGGGAACATATCTCTTCCGGAGACGAGATTTCTTCCGCATATTCTGGAAGCATCTGTCAAGAGTGGTGCGACCTCTCAACGCTACGATAGTGCTCATTTTTTCTTTCTATTACATTTGTTTTTTTTTTTTTGTAATTTTATGGTTGCATTTTAGATTTATTTTTGTAATTTGTTAAGTTTTTTCGCATTATATTTGATTGAATCATTCAAAGGAATTTGATATCACAATTATGAACGATTGTTCGAAAAATTAATTTAAACATTGTGTGTACACACACGTGCATACGCAGGAACTTTTAAATAGCAAAATTAAATATATTGCATACAAAATCAAAAAAAAAAAAATGGAAAAGTCCGCCTGCTGTTGATTGTTGGTTAGGTGATACGTTGTTGCGTTTGAGTGTTCACTATGAGACGGTCATTCATATCAAAATCAACATTTCCATTTGTGGTCTTCTTTCAGTTTTTTCTTTGATTTTTTGTTTGAAAATTTTTTGAGTTTATTTCACTTTTAATTATGATTCAAAAGAAAATTAAATTATATAACCAAGATCAACAACAGCGCAGGCATAGCACAGAAACATGTACACATATAAGCAAACACCCATTATATGATTAAATGCAAACATACGAGCTTGTGAGCTTGTGAGCTTGTGAGCTTGAACACGTACACTTCCATGCGAACCCAAATGTAGGCGACCTGGTGATTAAAGGAGTGAAAAAACAACAAAATATAAATGCAAAAGCATTAAAAGACACAATTTGGACTACACAGCAAACTTGCACACGTGTGCGAACCTATTTACCCAAATATATGCACAATTGAAGCACATATGCTACCAGTATGCAGCTATAAACACAAACAGAGTTCGAGAGAGAATCGTGAATGTGAAGACATTTAGCCTTTTTTCCTGACAGCAAAGTATGATCTCATTGTTGGAAATTTCCCGCAAATGAATAGTGAAAACTAGAAACTCCTTTTCGCTAACGATAAATAATTTTTGATCCCAGCATTGAAAAACCTATTTCGCAATTCTTCCTCTCCGGGATGCACATTCCGCGTTACGTTCGTCTGCCTATGTTCCAGCTCTCCAGTTCTTGAGTTTAGTTCGTGCTGCTCTTCTTTTCGCTTGTCTTCATTAACTTACAGCACTAATTCCTTGTCTCGTTGATGTATGCTGTATAATATAACATATCAGAAGTCTCATTACTACTGTCTCCGTCAGATACATAATCTGGTCAAAGATTAAAGTGTGACTCATTCATTCATACTTTGGCATCGAAATATTTAGTACAGAGTGTATGGAAATTGCAAGCATAGTTAGTGAAGGATGACCCTTTGACTATTTAGAAATTTCTGGGAAAGTTTCCCATCGAGGCGTCGAAGGATGTATCGAAAGAAATACATTCTTTCGTGAATATAATGGACCGAAGTGAGTCCCAACGTCAACAAATTCTAATGAACTCGAAAAAACTCTAGCGAATTTTAGTAACCGGCTTTTATCGACACCCAAAGGAAAGGGTATTTACAGACTGCCTACAGTAACACCTTCCTGTTAGGAAATAGTTCCAAGGCACCACGGGTATTAAAGATCGTTTTCGTTAAGTTGACGGCTGCGAATCAATCCCCATGGAGTTTGGTGTTGGCCGCAGTTACCACAAAATCACGAAGCCATTAGATCTTGGTGCAGAGAGAAGATTGAGATTTAGTCCTCAGATATCCCAATCCTACTTTTTTTCATTGAAGGAAATTCTGATACCGTTTGTTAGAACGTCAGAGCGTTTTGTTGGTGAGCGTACAGGGAAGTAGTTTGTTATGATTTTTTAATAAGTTTGCTGCTTTTTAAAATATTTAGGTACAGAAGAAGTCGTCGTAGATGCGGAAATGTACCCCGGCGCTCGCCTGCAGCGCTACAGCTTTGGCGAGGATCTTTGGAGCAAACAGTGCCATCGCGACTACGCTTAGCCAAGAGAAGAATGCTTTTTAAAAGATGGTACACCGCTGTTAATAAAAACTTAATTGAAACGTTTAGATAGAATTTTGAGATAGAACCACAACGAAATATAGCACATGTGGAATCGAACACTAATTATTCCATCATCTGCATTATCATGAACTGCTCAATTAATCGCGACGGTATTTCCCGGTATAGCAGTTCAGCTTAACGTCTCTATTATTGCCGGGTTTATTGCAGAATAACTTTAAATTTTGCTTTAACTTGCATAAAAGAGTACTAAGGGACTATACGCGAAAATAAGCTTTCTTTCTAGTTGAATATATAGCGTTCGATTACCTAGAAATTACCTAGAAATTTTTGAACGTCGAATATAAATGCTACTCATTTCTGGATTAGAATTCATTTGCCAGCTTATTAACTTTTTAGATAGACATTAACCTGTGTATATACACAAAACATTGTAGAGTTATTAACATTTAACCTATCCTGTTCTCGACTGAAAGCTGCACCCAACAATATACGGTTCACCTTAAATCTTTTATCTTCCATTGTTAGTTAGTAGCTATAGGTTGAACAGCACGAAATTGTATCATTAAAAAAATATTAATAAAAATGCGCAATATAATCTCAATGTAGCCGTGGACGTTTTCAACACTGCAGGCAGCAAAACGGGAAAAATAAGGCAAGTGACACAAATTGCAACTACACTAAATTTCGTTGTTATCAACATCGTTATCATCGCACTTTAGAGAAATCCTCCTAAGCTCATTTTGAACGACGTAAAGTATAAGCCGTTTAAACCTTAAACAGTTAATACTTTTGTGTGCATGTGCCTGTACAGCTAAAGGGAAGCAATTAGAATATGATTCTTACAGATTATTACGTGAGATATGTATTCTCTGACTCTCTCATTCTTTCGCTCTGCTCTTCTATCTGCTTGCTCCTGCTCCTATTGTTACTTCACAAGAGAGTAATTTTAATAAAGCCTTCGTATGTGTTTGGAGTGCCGTGCGCTTTGCTTCCGTTTCATCTTTCAATCAATATTTATTTTATTGCTTTTCAATAATGTAACACTATCAGTGCTCTTCCATTCACTTCATTGCTTCGCTAACTGATATTGATGGCGGTTAGAAGAAAATAATTATAAAAAAAATAACAAGCAAGAAAATTATATTCGGTCGTGACTGAATCTTTTGCACCCTTCACCGTTACCCTAAAAGAAACAAAAAGTAAAAGAACTAAATTTTCATGTAGAGAGTGGATGCGGCTGATTTTTTCTATTTTCAAAACGAAAGTTTCTGTGGCATAGGCGTATTATTATTATTAGTATTGGAAAAAAGATGAAACTTTCATATACAATAACATTGGGTAAGAGTGGTCAATGTTTTCTATTTTCGTCGCCCATACAATCTGCTTTCAAATTTTTGTACTTATATCTGCTACAGCTTATGTGTAATGAATAAAAAAACCAACTTTTTATTATTTTTGAAAAACAGAGAAGCTCTCAGTTTACGTGGTGCTGTGGGCATGCCTATCGCCCATTTTCTAAGCCAACCTGCGTGCAAGACTTCCAATGTTTTTAGATAATACACAGACGGACAGACGGACAGATGAACGTGCTTAAATCGATCCACAATTTGATGCTGATCAAAAAGGTATATAGTTTGTGGGGTCTCTGATGCTTCCTTTTGGATGTTGCAAACGTTTTGACAAAATGAATATATCCTTCACAATTCAGTAATGGGTTTAAAAAAACCAGAAATGAAGGGAAGAAATATTTCCATTTTGTCACTTTTATCGTTTGTAAATGATTTGGCGGTTGGTTGTTCAGTTTCCAGCTTTATTTCTTTCTTTTCTACTGTCCCTTTTTTCCGCCTTTCTTATTTCTTATATCGTTGGTTAGGGACATTAATCAAAATTGAAGATTTTAAATAGTGTTAAAAGTTGTGTAAAATTGTGTTAAACCCATATAAATAATTTATTACAGTAAAGAATTCTTCTCTTCAGAACTTTATCTCCATCACTCATTTTTAGTCTTTCTCGCTTCATCTCTTATCTGCGTTCTATTGACAATTTTTGACATCATTTATCATTTTTATTGCACAAAAGAAAAGAATTATTGAATTTCGACCACTTGTAAAGAAAATTTCTATAGTTTATGATAATATAAAGACATCAGAATTTTGGCAACATAAAGAAAACTTTGAATGGTCTGCTGATCAAACGATTGCGCTGGGTGTAGCGTTTATTCACCTGTTATGTAATATGAAGATATTAGAAATGTTAAACATTAAATTTATTAAAAATATTAGATATATCAGAGTTCGAGAGTTCTTTGCCTGAACGCAATTTTCGATATCCAACATAATTTTCTTTGGACACATTTCGCGTGATCTGTACTTGCCACAAAGTTCCAGGTTCTCTGGAAAAATATTTTTATCTAATTTTAGATCGAAGTTTCCATCCATTGTCAAGAACAATGTCTCATTATTTTCGGGTTTACATTTGTTTTCAAATCCTCACAATTAAACCTTTAACGATGTGCTTCGATTACTTCTTCTTAGAATACGTTTGCAACGTATGTGAATTATTTTTCAATTTAGACAATCGTAAAAGTTTTAGCCAGCCTACTTCGGACGAATGGACGTAACTGCTATACAATCAATACAATTTCATCGTTGGATGTTTGCGAACATGAGTGCACTAAATTTGTATCTGAGGAAGTCGTAGTCACTTACTCAGATAATTCATGAAGCATTGGTGGGCTGCTAGGGATTTTAATTGGTCCATTTTTTAGATAGATATTTTCTACAAATCCTGGCTCGGACGTTGTAATCGTACCTTTTGTTTTTATACCCATCACCAAAGGATGAGGGGTATATTCATTTTGTCAAAACGTTTGCAACGCTCAGAAGGAAGCATCAGAGACCCCAAAAAGTGTATATATTCTTGCAACATTGGAAGCTCTTGCACACAGGTTGACATTGAAAGTGGGCCAAAATTGTGGAAGGACACGCCTACAGCACCACGTAAACTGACAACACCTCTGCTTTTCAAAAGGAATGAAAAATTTTTTTTTTATTCATTACCCATAAACTATAGCAAATAAATGTACAAAAGTTTGAACAAGTATTCTATGGGCAATGATGCAGCATTTGTGTACAAAAATGGAAAAATTGCCCGCGTCTACCCAATATTGTAGTGTAGCAAAATTGAATTGTTTTTTCAATAACTTTATAACGCGTTGAAACAAGTGTCAAAGACCTTATGAAGTATACAAATTCTTGGCCAGTTTCAAATTTGGAATGCACCTAAGCATCTCCGCCTGTTCGTCTATCCGTCTGTCTGTTTGCGCAGCTTTGTAGTATTTGTGGTAAACATTACCCGGTTAGCGAAAATGAGAATAACGCCTACATGTTAGTGAAAGAAATTGGCATTGACCTAAACTTTTCAAAGGACACGCCTAGAACGCCTATAAGCCTATACGACAAACACTTTTATTTTGAAAATAGAAAAAATCAGCCGCGTCCACTCCATATTATAAGACTATGAAAATTTTGTTCTTTTACTCCTTTTGTCTTTTTTAGGATAACGGTGTTGGGTATAAAAGATTCTGTCACGAACGAATTTAACGTTCTTACTTGTTTATCTTTTAATTAGCCGATCTTACTTTTATTGTCACACAATCTGCTCGGTTGGTTCCCAAAATATATGCCCTGAAAATCAACGTCCGGATAGAACTTAAACAACTTTGAAAGAACCATTACTTATGGTTTGACTTATCGTTTATTAGTTCGAATTTCCTGGTCATTCCCGCACGCAATTATTTTTCCCCTCCCTGCATATCGTTTAGAAAAAGTGCCTCTGTTTACTTTCTATGTAAAAATGTATTTAGAACAAACCTTACCACAATGTCATGATGGGGAGTAAATAAAGCTGTGGGAAGCGAAACATTCAATAATAGTGTTTCAAATTCCGACGTTCTATCCAATGACGCAATATCGCTATTCGTACCTTGCTTTACAGTGAAAAGTAAGGAATCGTAGAAATAGACTTTTTAAAGGATTTAGATTAAGACCGTGGGAAAAACAAATTCCTAGTAAAGGATAGAATATGTTATTCCTCCTGCTTACAACGAATGAGTGTAGGAAGAATTCGAAACCGCCGGAGACGCGTAGTAGTGTAATTGTTTCAATTTTTAAGAATGGCTGTGGAAACGATATAGGACGAGAGCAAAACTTGGAGTTGTACGTAAGTGCTTTGAGACATTGGTAGCAAACCGTTTATTACATTCAGTTAACAATGTCTACTATTTTCCCACGTCAGCGTGGGTTCGTCCACTCTTTTACAGTTGTCATATTATATTATCATAGCGCTTTTGAAAGGGTAGCAGACTGACTTTATATATATCAACTGCAGTAGAGATTTTGGCGGGGAAATCATGACTTGTTTTTCCTTAAACTTACTCATATGGCTTTGTGGTTATCTTGGTTGAAAGATTTTTCTCTTATCTGAGAAGCCGTGCACAACGTGTTACTCGCAATTATACTGCAGGAAATAATAGTTTCGTCCGGAGTCGCGCATGGTAGTGATACTTTGCATAAATAACCTGCCGTTTGTTGTTCAATACTCATGTAACTTATTGTATGGTCTTTATTTTGATAGAAGAAGATAGACGAATAGATCGTTTAAAGCAAGACTTAAAAGCTTTAGTGGTTTGAAGTAGGGAGAGAAAATCCTGTCTCTTAATCCAAGTAGATAAAAGAAATGGCCAAAAGCGTCCATATTTCATTGATTCAAGTGTCGTCTTTGACCAGGCCAATTCTAGAGAGCGTCAATAGTGTGTGGTGAATATCATACTGAAATAAAAGATTCCGTCCAAAATTTTTTTCACATTTGCCTTACGAGGATTAGGATGGAACCTCAGTTGTATTCCGCTTTCATATGTTAACTGCTTAAAATAGATTAGTCTTCCAACTCTCTATAAGCGCACATTTGCTCTTGGCGCTCCGTGGATAAATTGGTTAATGGTGTTTTACTCAGACAAAGCAACTTTAATACCCCACAACGAGTGTCGAGGCCATGTATTCAACTTTTTCAATTGTTAGCAGTCCATCCATCATAATTATGAAGCATACTTCTACTCATATAGGAACCATAGAAACATATGTTGAATGAGTAGGAACGCACAGCATAAATTATCACAAGTTATTAATGAAACGGATATAATTCATTTAAATTTACGCTACAAAATAATTTCTGAACCAAGTAATAGGAATAACCGAATAAGTAAGTAAATAAATGACATGGTACATAGATTACAACCTGGTATGCGTTACTGGGCTTTGTAACTTTACCTCAATAATAAGGATATGTAATGTTATTCGTAAGTATATTAGATTTGGCAAAAGTTCACATACGTCGCAGACTAAATCTTGCGGTTTGTCTCAAGAGTGTGCCGCAAACTAGTCATAGACATGGTGACTTTCAAAGAGTGCCGTGTAGTCGCTCAATTCAATTTGCTTTACTTGTTCAAGACTTGCTCGTCACCCATCAATGCGCTTGCAATCAGTGCTGTGCACTGGACGCACAAGTTACTCCGAGCTACGGAGACTTTTTGCAAAAAACTTGTAGAATTCTGAAATGTGTATTTGGACCGTTCTGTCATAAAATGCTTTACGATAACAGATTACAAATTGGACATTTTGCGTAATAAATTATTTGAACTATGTTGCTGTGGTCCAAGTACTACTCTGAAAGAAATGGGTTCATTAGAAAACGATTGAAAACAGCAAAGTATTAGTTATGAAAAGATCCGAGCTAAGTTCAACACAATTTTTTTCCTTTCCTCCTTTGCACACAAACAATATTTCAATGGAATGTGTTAATAGTGCAAGGAGTCGAAAAGAATTATTTTTCAATTCTTTCCTTTCGCTTCTGCTGTCCACTTGCGTTAAACTTAATTTCATTAACGCTTAACTTTTATACTCCAGAGCTGCTCCGAGTGCCACAAATTACTTATAAATGCACATAAAATCTGCACAAGCAAATACATAAGTGACCATATAACAAAGCAAACATTTCCTAAAGTGCTCTTGGGTACATACACAAACAGTACGTGTATGTGCAATGAAACGCTAACATGTTCTAAATAAATTTCAAACGCCGTCTACGTGGCAAAGAAGAATAAGTTTAGTTTGAGTAAACAATACAATCGGATTGCTGTGAGATCTTATGGTTAAACTCAAAATCCCTATAATTTTGTGTCTGTTGGTAGGAAGCTGAATATCGAATCAGTTTCAAATGCCTTCACCTATGCGCTTCTAAATTTATTTCACGTTATCAACTCACCAGCCGAGGCTCACACACTCTGATATTAATGGGTTTACTTTAACTATTAATTGCGCAATTGTTTTGATGTGTGCAACTATTTTTCTTTGTAAAGAATTATATGCAACAAGATGTATTACTATGTGGAGAATAATGAAAAACAAGTAAGACCACGACTATGCTTTTCGCATTCTACTCTCAAAGTTCGTTTATTTGATATCCATCTCGCTGCTATTATTAAGAAAAAATTAATCGCGGTGTCCACCAAATCCATTTTAAAATTAACCCGTTCTTAGGCAGATAATATATCTTCATTTGAAGACTGTACAAAATAGTTTTAAACATTCTGTCTTGTTTGCCTTATGATAAATAAGCATAAAACCTCAAAACAGCGAAAAAAATAAAATTTAATTCGTCGTAACTTTCTGTGGACGTAGCTGATTGATTCTATTTTTGGACCCAAGGAGTAGAGTGTTTCGTACAGTAAATGTGGAAAATTTCAATCTTCTAACTTTAATAATTTTCGGGCAAAAATCCAAAAGTATTTGTTAAAAAAAAATGAGTTGCTTTCAGTTTACACTCCACTGCGCGCCTCTGCGTTGAGCAATTTAGTCCATTTTCAATACCAACCTGTGTGCAGATACTTCCAATGTTTTTACCAAATTTGAAGACGATAACTTCATTTTTGCGACCGGGAGAGTGTCAACAACACACACAATACAGACGGACAGATAAGAATAAATCGCCTTAGAATTTCGCTCTGATCAAGAATATATGTACTTTATAGGGTTTCTGAAGTTTCCTTTTGCTTGTTACATACAGTGTGGATCTTAACTTGGTGGGTATAAGAATAGTGAAATACATAAAAATGATTTTATTCAAATGATTTTAGGGATAGTAAATTCTAGAGAATAATATGTCGTACCAGTTTTGGTAAGGAATAAATCGTGGGCATCCGTCATCTTGGCTTCTCATTAAGAGAGGTGGAAAAACATAAAAAGATTTGACATACGACTTCTCATTTTCATCTCAGTAGCTAACGTTACGATTTACTAAATATTATTTTTAGTCAGCTATTAGCTATTAGCAGTTGTTTTATTTGTTACTTAACATTATTTGTTTAGCACGAATATTGATTATAGCATGAATTGCTGCTGTAATGAGTCGATTTTCCAAAAAACAAAATCCTAAAGAAAGTTTCGTGGAAAAGACGGATTAAAAATGCCGCGATGAATTCAGGTAATGGCAATTTGCTTCTAAAAGGGTATATAAGCAGAACATGTGCGGAAGGAAAAGACAGTCGCAGAGTAAGTCGTGAAAGTTGAACTGAATTGGAATATTCGAACGGACAAAACCAAGACGAGAACTAAAGTGTTGTAGATGCAAATTCCCCTAAATAATTTGCAAATAGATTTTCTACGAATTGTAAATAAATCCTATACTGATCTAAAAATCGCAATTCACTGGTAGAAACTTAATTTCGAAAGGAGTTGAATGAATAACGTAAAGTTCACAAAAGACCATTTACATTATAATACATCGTCTTCAATCCGAATACTATATATATCTGTCAACTTGTTTCGTTTCCTTTTGTTGTTATTATCATTTTATATATAATTGATTTTTTATTGTTTTTTTCAGGCTTCAGGTGCTTTGTAACAATATGAGAAATAGATTATATTCGAATTGAAACCGACATTTTCATATACATGGCATTATAACTGCTTTACGCCGATTCTTATGTATATGATAGGACTGCATTTGATTACAAACAAAAAGATGAAGATCCACATCACTTAAACTATCGATCGTATTATTTCATGTCGTAAGTATACTGCAGTTTGTATTACCGAACATAAATTTCTCTACAATACTCGAGCAACAATTTGTAGATAACTCACGTTTTTATAACTTGTTGGTAATCGTCCACGCCTGAATATGAAAAAGTTTGGAACATAACATGACTAAAATTTCGTGACCAAGTTTGGTTATGAACATAAAGTTTTTAGGCAGTTATAGTAAATAGACAAACGGAAAAGCAAAGGGGCTTGTTTACGTTCATACTCTCGGCGACGCTACGAATATCTAATAAAAGAAGTGTGCATAAAAGCTATCGAAACAAAATAATAATAATAAAATCAAGTAAACATTTTAAAATAAAGTCGCCTTATCATGCTTGTGTTTGACGAAAAGGTTAGCAGAAATTCGCGGTATATTCGGAAGGCATTAACAAGCACGAATGAGTAAAATCTGCTCTTTTTCGACCCACGATATTGTAAATTTGCAGTTCAGTGATACAAACTAAATCTGAAAAAAACTTCAAAAAGTGCATCACAATATTTCATGTGCACTCCGCTTGGCATTGGCATGCGTTATAGTCATTTGAAAATACTTTACACAGAACAATTCGAAAGCTAACCTTAATATATTTATATATATTTTCCAATTTCTAAAGAAGCTTGAGGAACTTGCGGTCTATGAATTCATAGTTAGAATAAAACTCTTCCTATGAATGAAGAGAAACCATTTGCGCAATTAGGAAAGAGAGCTACAAAAAAACTGCCTAAGTGGAAAAAGCTTGCTCGATTAAAATTCATTCGTGGATCTATGCTAAGGCGTAAATACCCTGAGCGGCATTTGGAAGATGATTAGAAGTGCTTGGGGCAGATTTGGAAAATACTGTGAATTAAAAATTATTATCGCCAAGCAACACGGTACGGCAAATCTATTTACAAAATCAGCCCAAATCGTACCAAGCGGAGTATTAAAGGAGTGTATTGCATATTTCATACTCTATTTCGTGAAGTTCTGTGAATCTTTTCAGATTTAAAAAAAACTTGTTTACCACATTCGTTCTATTACTTCACTTTCTGCAAAAGTCGTAGAATCACAATCTTTGCACCAGAATGGGAAACTCTTTCCTATAGATGAGAAATTTGCAAAAGGTCAGCAAATAGAAGAATTCATATGCTATTTACGATCACTTTTCATTTCCAATAGTTCCAATAGTTAATTTTGATCTTTAGAGCTTAAGAGATTTTAAAACAATAACGGAACATACGAACTGACTAAGAGTAACTTGCAAATATACCGTTCCATCTTTTTGGTAATGATGTACTGATAGAGTGAATGTACAAAAACCACAGAGAAATTTATAATCGAAAAATTTCTCCTACGTGTTTAATGTATCGGGTTTGAAGGGATTTCAAAACTTTTTGTATGTAAGCGAACAAAAAGGATGGGGAGAGAGGGAGAATAATGAAGAAAACAACATTTGTAAATGCATTCGTGAAAGTAACATTTGTGCAGACATTTAGTACATTTAACTAGCGCCATGTGTTTCTCCCAATTATTTGGAAAAAGTCGAAAAAATGGGTCAGTGATTATTGCAAATGCACCATGCATGCAAATGCGTAGCCAAAATTTTCTTAAAGGTCTTCTATTTAATATAGTAAACAAACAGGAAAAGAAAATTTGTAAAGAATTTTTAAAGTCCATCAACTTGTCAACGTATAACGCTTTTATTTCAGCACTCAACAATGATGGCACTGCTAGTGCCGTAAATCTCCCTTGATAATCTTAACATTTATCTATATTTAAGGTTTTGCTCCCATCAGTATTAAAATAGATTTCAATCAATCTACTCTAATGTTGTTATGTATTTGACCTCAAACGATTTTATGTAAAAACTCTTTATAGGTTGTTTCACTTTTTTTATTATTCGAAATAGTGTGTGTTTATAAATATAAGCAAACACAGATAGATAACTTTAAGCACGTGTGATACAATTTATTTCATATTTTTTACCAACTAACTGAAGACTATGCGAAGACTATGCTACCTTCGTCAGGTTTTCATGAAAGATGCGGTAAAAAGCAGTGGAGGAAAATTTTTTTCGATTAGCATCAAATTTAGAACCGAGTAAAGGACTCTCTGACATTCTTTCATTTCACTTATCCGTCGCTTCGTACCATTGATGATGTATTTGTCTGCTATTTCGTGCGTCTGTTTCTGTGTCCATCGCTTACTGCCTTGAAACGATAGTCCAACCGTTTATCTCTACAAAAGTCTGTATGAATGCTTTCTGAAAACTCTTTCCTTTCGTCTTCGAATGTCGAATGTTCTCCTCAACAAGCGTTTAAGCCTGTTTTACTTTTTCCGTCTCATCTTAATCCGTCTGTCTATATTGATTTATTTCTCCAAATGAAAACCAAAGTGGGTATCTGACCATCTGGTCAGCGTATCGTTATCTTAATCCGATTGTTTGTTTGTTCATCTGTTCGGCATTTCGCCAGTTTCGTTCTCATCTGGCTGTGCAATCGTCTGCCTCTTCAATTTCTTAGAACTAGCAGAAAAAGTTGAAACAGAAAGTTGCAACTTGGTTCATTATGACCAGAGAGAGAATTGGCATTGTCAACCCATATGCACAGTCATACTAGCAGAAGAACTGAGATAGTAACTAACAATCTCTAAGAGATATTAAGATGGCAGGTATATAAAAAAATGTATATATATACACAAAAATCTGGTGTGCAATAGTAAACTACTACTACGTTCTAATTTTGGTTGCTGAGTATGTGAGCAACTCGCTTCAAGGCGTGCATAAACTATTAACATTATTTTATTTTAAGCACATCGACATCAGCGTTTCATTTTGATTTAAAAACGCTTCACCCGTCCAATACGGGTTCATGTCACACCACTTTATAATGTACGCACGCATGCAATATTGTATGTGAGAAGAACAACATTGCTGCCAACGCCGGCCACCGTAGCAAATGTTTTTCTTAAAATTTTCTTTATTAAATAGCATAGAACAACTTCCGACTTTCATGACTACGTTTACCGTAAGAACATGGAAATATGTTAAATTTGTCGTCCCATAATGCAAGTGCGAATATTTTACTTTAAACTTTGGCTATCACAACATTTGGAGATTTAAATTTCGACTTTTTATTACGTTTACCTAAAATAGTTATGGTATTCGATAAACGTATCTGTCGTAGCACATACGTCTTATTTCGCAATTATCACGACGGGATCTCAATTTTTTTAACTAAGAGCACCCAAATTTTACTTCGCCTTCGAGTGATGTATATCATCTCTGCAGAATGTCACAAACGGAAATATCGTAATAGTAGGCGCTTTTTCAGCAATTTTCAAAGTGTGAGATCTCTAATCTTCGGAAACTTTGTCAACAGATAGAATTTTGCCATTCGAATAATGCATTTCTTGAATATTTTCTCCTTTATCTGTCTCCGCTTATTTTCCTAATCTTAACATCTTCAACATAACGAGAAAGTAGTAAATAGAATTCTCTGCGCTCTACCCTGTTGCCAATGACTATGTCAAGACAAGATTAGGACTTCGACTATTATAAAGAACATGGCCGCCTCAACATCCTGTCCAAAAGAATTCCAAACCTTGGTATCTAAATCGAAGCAAATGTTCGCGTGCTACGAATTGAGGCAATAAATTGAAACTCCTCTTATTCTGCTGGTAAGAGATGTCTGCCACAATTTGGCGCGTACCATAATTCCTCAAATGCCAGAGCGCTACGGCAACCTAACATCGCAATGTTGAAAAAAATGTAGTTTTAGTTTAATTTAATCCCTTCGCGAATCCCTAACGTGCGTCTCCATTGAATCGTTTCCTGATGTTCGTACCACTCACATACATATATGCTCTGTATTCTCTTTCTTTAGGTATGAAAAGAGAGGGGAAAGAAGAAAGAAGAAGAGTGTAGTTGGCAATGAGTGTTCGACAAATATTAGCCTTTAATACCTGAGAGACTTGTAAACGAACTGGTAGATAAAAGCACGGATAATAAGCAATGAGTTTTGAAAGACAAAAAGAAGGCATCGCTAAGCTTATATTAAGATGAAAAAAATGTAAAGGATTGCACACAGAACGTCAAACACTCACCGACTATCACGTTGAAAACATATGAATAATGTTTTTTTTTCACATTTTTCTCTCCTCTTACTTAACAATTAAATTCTAATGTCTGTAGGAAAATTCTTAAAGATTTGTGTAAAGTTACTGTTAATCAAATTTTAGATTAGGTTGGATTCCATATCTTACTTTTTGGAACGAAAACACATAAAGTTATTTGATAGTAGGTGTTACTGGTATTTACCGGAGCTTGGCTTTTGCACAACTAATTTGTTTGATCTGATTACGAATCATTTCGTTTCATCCAATTTCCACTTCATAAAATATGCATCTGTCTGTGAGTTGGGGTCTTTCATATTGAATCTTTCAACAACCACCCAAAAGCTCCATTAGAACAAGTGAATTGTTGTGATTTTTTAACATAATCGTGTGTTGAATCGAAATCAATAGATCGGACTTTTCAATAATGAAATTTCAAATAAAAACAAGTAAGACAATAAAATTTGGTCGGGACCGAACCTATTATACCCATTACCGTTTACCCCAAAGAAAGACAAAAGAAGTAAAAGAACAAAATTCAAGGAAGAATTTATATACTTCATGGGATTTTTGAAGCTTGTTTCTGGGCGTTATAAAGTTATTGAAAAATAATTCAATTTTGATACATTATAGTGCAGGCATGGTCAATTTGTTCCATTTTTGTGCACAAATGCTACAGCATCGCCCATAGAATATGGTTTTAAATTTTTATACATTTATCTGCTATAGTTTATGAGTTGGGAGTAAAAAATCAATATTTCATTCTCTTTGAAAAACGGAGATGTTCTCAGTTTGTGTGGTTCTGTGGGCGTGTCCTTTGGACCATTTTCAATACCAACCTGTGTGGAGGAACTTCCACTGTTTCTGCCAAATTTGAAGCCGAAAACTTCATTTTGAGGTCAGGAGAATGTTTAGACAGACGGACATGCTTAAACCGATTTAGGATTTGATGCTAATCAAGAAATTTGTGGTGTCTCCGATGCTTCTTACTGGGCGTTGCAAACGTTTTGACAAAATGAATATACCCCTCATCCTTCGGTCATGCGTATAATAAATCTGAAATAATCTTCATAATCTAGGAAGGCTGTCAAAATAAAACATCTTTGCTTCGCTTTCACCCTTTGGTACGGCGGGTTTCTACCGATTCACTTGCATTTCTCCTTGCTTGAACATGAGATATCCTTTGAGTGTGAATAAATTACTAATGGATTCGTTTTATAAAATTACAAACCCAGTCCGATTAACGTTGGCAATTTGCAAATGATACGAATGAATTCTTTCCCTCAATGGTATAATCACATTTTACTATTTGGAGACGTTATAGACCCATTTGGAATACTCGGGCATCTCTTGTATCCTGCACTATTCTTCGTTTCCGACAAATACTTCACTTGATATTGTTCGAAAAGTAATTTTTTTCGATTTGTTGATAGTTAAGGATGACGATAACTAACATTTAAAATTATATGAAGCAGCTTTCCATAAGGGTTTTGTTAATTGTAATGTGTACAAAAAGAAGTAAATCTTATACAGCAATCCCCCCTATAACGCGGTAGATTGGTTCCGCGTTATAGGAAAACGAGTTATAGGGGTATTCTCATATAACGCGTTTTTACGACCTCATACGTGTACACAAATTTAATAAAATAATTTAATTTCGTAATAACACAATTGACACACGTGCAAGGTACGCGAAGCTAATTATGAACTGTATAAATCGTTATAAATTTCACAATACAGAAATATTTATGTGGGAAATCCCCCAGTTTGGCAACCCTGCGTGTGCGTTGTAGTCGCGTTCTGGTTCTGTGAACCTTTTTGCCGTGCAAAGTGCGCCAATCTTAATAGCCGCACTGCTGATGCAGTCCTTGATCCCTCAAAAGGCTTACGATGGCCATGCCCAACTATAGGAAGCGTGACATTGATTTCTACAAACTCTTCACGGAGACAAGAAATTTTTTCTCAAATTTGAGCAGAAATCTCGGCGCCTTGTGGGAAAAGTTTGAAATAATTGAGACTAGGTTTGGCGAATATCGTTATATTGAGCACTCATCTTCTTCCCCAGCCAGCAAAGTTACAACTCGTAGCGTAGCGTGTGGTACGTCACCTCTGAGCTCTTCTAAGTCTGATTCATTGGTACAAGTTAGCACTTCCTCAATATCTACAAGGAACGATAGTGTTTCTGCTATCGTTGAGTCGGTTGGTAAGAAAAAAGTTACAAATAAGACGGGAAGTCCTTCGGGTTCGAGCTATGCTGAAGTGCCAAGGGTATCTCCTGCCACTGGCGTCACCCACTCTACTCTGGCATCATCGCCGAAAAATGACAAAGACAATAATAAATCGTCCTCTCTTCTTGGCTGTTAGAGTGTGAACGCTGGCCACCAAACTGGGCACGACGCACAAGCTGCTCGTGTAAGTGTGGTTACCTCTTCTTTATTCTCCCAATCTCAAAACTCCCCAACCGTGAACCCCACTGTTCGTAGTAGAGATGACATTTGCTTAACGGCAGTTCCTCCCAAAAAGGCAACATTTGTATCAAGATTGGCACCTGATACATCAGTGGATAACATAAAAAATTATCCGGCGGCGAAAGTCCTAGGAGTCAATTTAAAGCGTGCTAGTATTTTCAAATTGACGCCTTCTCAATCTAGAGCTATATCGTCTTTTAAAATGCTAGTTCCGACGGAAAACATGGTTATGTTATTAAATAAACCATTGTGGTCAGTTGGATCCCTAATTAAGGAATTTATCCCTCGAGATCGCCCCCGTAATACTAATGCAGTAACCCTTTTCCCTTCAAAAAACTAAATGTTTCTTAGGCTCATTATCTCTCATTTAGCAAAATGTTGGGGACCTAATTTCGAAAATTCGTTCTACTTTCCTTAACTCAGTGGGCACGGAGTTTTCCTGTTTGGCCTTCACTGAAACTTGGTTAAAGCCTGATCTACACTCGTCAAAACTTTTTCATAATTCGTTTCAAGTTTTCAGAAATGATCGACTGTATCGCAATGGTGGCGATGTTTTAATTGCAATACCTGCGGCAGTCCCGTCTTATTCAATTGAATTTCCTACAACTCCCGACGTTGAACTTATCGCCATTCGAGCGAAATTTCCTAATAAACAGTTATATGTAACCTGTTCCTATATTCCCCCAAATTCGGATATCTCCATATATAAGAAACAGATCGCCTTCATTTGTGAAGTGGCTAAGCAATCTAAACCTACCGATTTTGTCATTGTGTTGGGTGACTTCAATTTGCCTCAAGTCACTTGGTGTTACAGTGATAGTTCCGGTTGTTTGATTCCTACTTCAACATCTGATAGAGCTGTTGTGTTCCTTAATGAATTATTTGAACATAATTTAGTTCAATACAACTATATTGTAAGTAAAATAAAATACAATAAAAAAAAAAAAATAAATAAAAAATAAATATGGGGGAATGCCCGTGTTATACGGAGGATTGAAATAGCGTAATATGAAAATGCTCTATAAGGGTACCGCGTTATAGGAGGGATTACTGTACTAATTGTTATTAAAAACTAGTATAAAGTATATAAGGAGAAGTAAAGAAAAAAATAATAAAAGTTAAGTAATAATTCGTATATATAAAAAAAAACATGGACACAACCAGCACAGAGGCACAACTATAACCCGTACAGAAACAAGTTGCACGCGAAGCCATTCCAAACATGCAAAAGCTTGGCAACCGATACCGGTAAACAACATCAGTTAATTTCCAATTTCCCATCTTGTTAAAGTTTTCAAAATATATAGAGCCCGGCAAGGATGGATATAAGAATTATTTGATCTCATCTTATCTTTAAAAGATAACAAGTTTTGGGCCGAACTTGTAAATGCACCCATAGACCCAACTAGTGCGCACGCTAAACTGACCTCGCGCTTTGATTAACTCCTTAAGGTATCTACCTAGCACACCGCAATAGCATCAAATTGCTGTTTGTGGCGTACACGAATTTAGAGTCCGTTCGTGTCTTTTTGTCCACTTTCTGTTGTAATTGCACACAATTGCAAGTACAATGACCGACGCAGAAATGTATGTAAGCAATTGGCCTTGATAATTTTGCTAACAACAACCGCTTTACATAATATTGCTTGTATTCTTCTCCAAAAAAAAAAAGCCAAAGAATGCGAATAAAACACAGACGGTCATGTGAAGTCGACATTAATGGGATACTAATGAGAGGAATAGCAGTTAACCTATTGCTGAAAGTGAAACAGCCCGTCTTGTAAAGTCGTCGGACGTTAGTGTTAAGATCCCGCGTAAAATTCAAAGTCCGCTTTTGTACGAAATTATAAAAGAAAAACAGAATGAACTGCAACTGTTGAGGAAAATGTATAAGAAAAGAAACACTATTCAGAAATTTTCAAGAAAGTGTAAAAGTATTTCAAAGGAAAGTAACTAACCTTAAAGTTAAAATTAGATGATTATCAGCCCATTTAAAATGTGCTAGAAGAACAATTAACAGAAAGGGAACTTTTCATTGCAAACAAGCTTAAGAGACACTTTGTTTGAAACAATATTGCGTTAGCTGAATTTTCGTTTACTAATTGCGATTGACGTAAGAACGAAAAATCCTCAATTGAGTAGAGAGTGCCTTCAAAAAATTTTCCAAAATAAGAGCTAGAAAAATCCTAGTCAGTTTTGGTACTTCGGCTATCAATAACAGTAGTAGCGCTGTTAGCTAGTAGCCGTTTAATGTCTTGCTCTCCATTACCATTATTTCTGTGTACAAACATTCTGTTAACGCTTTTAGTTGCTTGATACAAGATTACAGTGCACCAAATGTATATGTATATGTACAGAAAAAGCCAAAGACGGGGCAGCAAATATAACTAGTTTTCGCTTCATCGTTTATTTCATGTTTCAATGGGATATTTTTATAGGCAAACGACGAATTCCTCTATAATGAAAAAATCTGATGTCATGGGAATAATTGATATACATATAATATAGCGTATGAGCATAAAAATACGCCTAACATATTTTATTCCTTTTCCGCGGAGTGCGTTTCCTATTTATTTCGCATTGCTGGTTTCCAAGAGTATACTGCAAACTTATTTCCCACAATTTTACTTTTTGGTTAAATGTAATACGGTATAAAAAGTACTTATAATATAACTGCAATGAATAAATAAATACCTAAAATGCTGAAACCTCGTCCTTAAGCTTAACTTTCGTAAATGAATTGCTCTTTATTTTTCAGGTTCTTATACTCTACACTGGCAAGCTGTCGGCGGGAGTTCGTTCTTTCTTTCGCTTGCCTTGTTATAGGCATTTCAGATCTACCATTATCATCGCAGTCAATGTTAGCATTGGTTTCTGGGTCACCTGACTCCAATAGGCATACGCCCACAAGCCACTTTTTGGCTCCCTATTCTCTATTACCTTCTTTTTCCTTTACTTTACTGATGCTCTACACCATGCTTCTCACACAATTGAAGTATCTGTTTGCATGCTGAAAAACGGCCAGCTTTATTAAGTGTTAAGAAACTAATAACAAAAATTGAGGAAACATCCCTCCTCCTCCGTTTATTTGTAAAATAAATAATGTTTTTGGATGGAATAATGTAATGTCTTGGACTCTCTATATATTTAGTTCTCTGTGGTACGGGGATGTGTGGCCTTCTCTATATTCAAAGACTGGAGTTTATCAAATCTTAAAAGTGTTGCGCGAACGTAAATTATTATTTTATGATATGGTGTTCGGCTTTACGCGGCTCAATCGGCTCGTTAGGTAACAAAATTGGTTTAGGAAAAGAGGCGAGAAGAGTGTGATCATCATAGACTTCGCATAAACCTTCTTAGCTGTATTGACGACAAATATCAACCAAATACACTGATTTTAATTGTTAGTTAGGAAGAATGAATGCCTACAAAGGAGAATCAAAGTATAATGATTTTGCTAAACTATGGAAAGGCGAAGTTAGGCAATCTAAATGTAGGCACACGTCGGAAGAGCGGAGAGTAGGTCTTAACAAATGGACATACACGTTTAATGATGGGCAAGCCTACTGCAATGGACCAGTATACGAACACGGGAGATGTAGTGAACATGTGACTCGACTTATCGCAGGCGAACGTATGCTTTTTGGTTCTTTTTTGTTCCATTTCTTTTATTTCTCGGATTTGTGATGTGAGATGGGCCAGGTAGTGCAAGTACTAAGCACGTCCATCCTTTGATATGATAAGATTACATTATTGCTGTTTGTGAAATTTTACAGTCCCACCTTTTAGTCCCATTAAATCCTCTTTTTGACATGTGACGTGACTCTTGTCGCACATAGGTATGTACTGCAAAAAATAAATAAATAAAAAAGAGAATTTGCGTGGACGTGGTAAATATAGTTCTATCAAAAAGTAATGTGTGTTCTTCAAGGCTGTGAGCGTGTTTTTAAAATTGCTCGCATTATGAAATGTTAGTTGCGGACATTCTTGCCATCTCGTACATGTGATCTTATGCTTTTAATAACAAGCAAATTAAACAAAGCAAGCTGCCATAGATGGCTCGGATTACAAATTTTGGTTTGCTAAATGCATGTCTGCAAAAGGAAAAACAAAATTGCAGCATTCTTTTTGGTTTTTTCTAGGTAACAATATATTTGGCTTTGTTTCTTTTGAGATCCCGTCGTTAAATTTTTTTCCAATATTTGCAAATTGCAGAAATCTGTTGCAAACGTCGCCTTGAACGACGACAGTTTTAGGTGCCCTAGCGCCAGCTTGGCAGCATGCCCGAAGGTAACTGTTTTAGCCATGTTTTCCTGAAGTGACAATTTTTGTAATCTTTGGACCGAATAAGAAGAATTCTTTATCTCACAAGAGTAGATGAAGGACTGCAATAGAACACAGAGTTGCGAAAAAAATAAGCGAATTTCCACAAGTGACGAAAGGAACGGAATGGGTACAAACACTGACTTTTACCCAGATGGGATTCCTAAAATAGAAAAGTTTAAAAGGCTATACATCTGGCAATTTGCAGCAGTCGCTTACTTGCATAAAATTTACATCGTTAATGTTTTTTTTACGGGATGATTGCAATCTTGTTTGGGTATTTTTGATGAAAATCTTTATCAAAATTGCTTTTATTAAGTAAAAGTGGAGAAAGGAATGTGTAAAGTTTCAAGTGTCATTGGAGCTTATATTAAACATATTCTAAATATCAACCTAATAATAAAATTTTTGAGTAAAAACTTTTTGCACTTCATAATAGCAGAAAATACAAACACTAATTAAATCTGCAACGTATTCACTTCAGTCCTCTTCTCTTTAGTGAGTTTGTCTTTGAATTATCACACAAACATTGTGCACAATGTTATACATAATTGAAAAAGCACCCGGTATGTAGATATGCATACAAGTGTAAGTGTTTGTGACTATATGGTTAATAAACTCAAACTTGTCTAAATGTTATGAGATATGTACGGTAAATACACATGTATGATATAGAGGGCAATTTAAAAGTTAAACTTTTTCATAAACTTTATTAAAAAAGTTCTCCGTAGTAGTAAAAACTAAGCTAGGGCTTCTAATCTAAGTAAACCATCTACACAACTGCCGCAATTATTTGCTTTCATAATCCATGATGTGAATTAATTAAATAATGGTTTGTTCGCCCCCTAACTAAGTATACCTGACAATCATGAACTTGCTTAAACAAGTCTTATTTTGGCCTTTTTAATGCCTCACTAATTGACTTAAATTAACTGATAAAAATTTTTCGAGACAAAAATATTGACATCAAAGCTTGAAACATCGTCGGTTATCTTTTCTTCTTCCTAACAAATTTTGCTTCAATACAAAAACATTAGTAAACTTTGCGAACAGTCGCTTTCTACGATTTAAAAAGCCATCTAATCTTAAATAGAGGATTATATTTATTAGTTGAAGCAACTGGCATATAGACAACATAAAATATCATAAAATTCATTCCGCTATTGAAAGCAATATTTAAAATCTAGTTTTCCTCTTCTCATCTTTCTATTTTTTTTTTTTTTTTTTTTTTGCTTAACTCTTTTGATATCTTCACGTCCTATTACGCGAACGCTAGAATTTTTAATTATAAAATGTTAGTGGAAATATTTTTAGGAAAAGTTTACAACTCTCAGTTGGTCTCCTGATAAATCTTCACAGTTACTGCAATTATTTAATTAAAACAGCTACATAGAATTTTTAATAAGTTTCTTCAAAGGCTAATGCTTACTATTAGCGTGAAATTGGACTTAACATTATTTCTCTCAACGCAATTAAATGCATTTATATATACATATTGGAAAGCAAGAGCTGAATTTTTATTTTCTCTTATGCTTCCAGCGCAAGTTTCTCTTAGTTAAAAGGGAGAAATGTTTCTTGTTAACTTACTTTTTAAAGAATAAATAAAAGGAAGTCTTTGCAGGTGTTTTAAATTAATTTTTTCACTTACTTCAATTTTTTTTTATTGCCACCTCACAACTCAGGGTACGGACATTACACTCATTTAGCTTTGCACTATTACTTAATTACCTCCAGCCCTTGTTTTCTTCTTACCGGTTATTGCAGATTACACGATTAGATCTTAGCTTTCACGTATATTTTTACGTCAACGTAAACTTAAAACTTGTGAGAGGACCTCTTTGGTAGACTTTACATTCTGCATCACATGGAGTTCGGAGTAAATTATGGTTTTGCGGATGTATGTAAAACTCAGAAAGAATTTAAATAGACTCGCATTTTATTATATCGATCGATCCGCTATCATTTTCTGAATCAAATCATGCTTGTCTTCTTATTTATCTGATGACTGTGCAGGGTTTTCTGAGTTCAATCCACGGATCGTGATTTATTAATTTACACACTTATTTACTCATTTACATTCAGCTAAATTCAGTTACAATATAATCTTTGCCGAAGTAGGCAGGCGCGTAAAAAAAATCTCATTGCGAACGCTAGGGCGTAGCTTTTAAAGTACGAAAAGTAACGAAAGAATAAAAAGACCAAATTCCAGAAGCAAAAGAAAAAGAAAAGAAATAACATGTGCATTTCTAGCACAGAAGTACCTTCGCAGCCGTTATTACTCCAAGCTGGGAGTGAACTTCTAAACCTGTGAATCGATAAATCGAGTGACAAATGGATTTCTCCATGAGAAGGGCAACGTCTCGTATTTTCTGTTAATTCTAATTTTCTAATTCTAATTGGCTGAGTACCATGTAACCTATTTATCTACAAAAAATGAAAGAGGTAGACGTGCAATTTCGAGGCGAAGGGGGACAACGTACGTAAAGATATGACTGAATTTAGTCACCGAAGGGAGATCATTGATACATAGAATAAATAGAGAGGCTGTGAAGTGCTTTGTCGAAGGCTTTACTAAGATCATTATATGTGAAATCCGAGTCAACATAAGTTTTCAGGGAGACAGATAATTAATATTTGAAAGTATACAACAGCAACATGCTCACACGCAGAGGTTTTTCGCATATATTTTGAAAAGTCCGTGTTTCTCATAGTATTTAACATTAAGTTTACAGCATCTGTCAATTTGACGAGTTTGTCATTTCAAGCTGAAGGTTCGACGACCAAAAACTGTAGGCATTGGTAAATGGTTATGTGTACATCGAACAAAGAGCCTTTTTGCTGGCTAATACAAATTTTATCAACATCACAACGACTCTTGTGTTTTGTTTTCATCTTGCTGGAAATTTATGCAGGCAATTACAAAATTCACAGGACGGTATTACAGAAGAATAAACTGAGAAAATATATTATGTTCGTGCGAAATCGACCACTAAATACTGTATTATCAGAAAATTCCTCCAAAGTAGGAATTTTCTTAATCTTGTTGCTATGTGCTTGTGTTAGCTTGTCGGGCTATTCAGACATTCAAAATTTGGTTGAAACTAAATATAACTTGCCCGCTCCGATTTTATTCTAACCTGATAAGTCTACAAACATGCGTAATTCACTTATAAATCCGTGACCTTTTTTAAAAATTTCATTCGCATTAACTAATGGGGATCTAAGATGTGCTACCTAAGTATATAAATCTTAACTAGCCATGCCGCCCTCACATGAATCTCTCTAGAGAGTCATGAGATGTTTCCCTTAACTTTATCTTGTCTCTAGCTAAACCATTTGTCTTTCAGTGTAAAGTCTCAGTTCCACACGTTTATTCTCTACGCGGCTGCTTATGGATTCTCAAACTTACATCTTCAGCAGACGACTTCAGAGAGAGAGAGAGACAGAGAGAGAGAGACAGAGAGAGAGAGAGAGAGAGAGACAGACAGAGAGAGAGAGAGAGAGAGAGAGAGAGACAGAACAATAATGCTAAAACAAATGCAATACAAGGTTGAATAGTAATAATAAGAAAGCATAAATTTGAATATTATTATTATAGGGAAATACAATATATATGTAGAAATGTGGACGAAAACCGCAGTGTATGGCCAAAACGATCCTGAGACTTCGGTCCTTACAATACCGTAAATTTTTTCGCCTATTACAATTCCTCGTTTATTTACATTCCTTTCATGCAAAGATATACGATATACTTTTGATTGAGATGTACTTTTAATTTAGCCCTTATGTGGAAGAGTATCTCCAGTGTAAACTGACGTGACGCAAATTTAGCAAATTAAATTTTGTTGTCAAAGGTCTTTTATTGTTCTACTGTGAGTATTTTCGACATTAATTTGGAATACGCACGGTTATATGATCCATCCAATCTATATTTTACAATCTGATTCAGTATACCAAAACATTAATACGCCGCGACTTTTGCAGAGAAAGATTTTGAAAAATACACTTTTTTTCATATAATGAAATGTAGTTGCTTGATCTGATCCAATTCATTTTTAATAGTGTTGGTCTCAAGTACCGTGACGCCTATCCACGGTATATGACAGGCAAAAAAAGCTCCTCCACCGATATCATTGCTTATACAATAGTCGACGAGCGACATTAGAATGGAATGTGCAAAAACATATCTAACTCGAAGAGGCAACCACAGATTCAATTTCTACAATTTTCGTAGCAAAAGGCAAGCTTTTGCAGAAACATTGTCAATGTGGGCGCCAAAGTTGAGTTTGCGACCAAAGGCTACTCGAAGATATTGCACTGGATCCAGAAAATCAAATAGATATTCAGAAATTTTAATATCCACGTTTAGAAAGTCGGCTCGGGATGCCTTGGGATTTATCATTCTTGAATTTTATTCGAGCTATTTTCCACCATTTTTTCAGGAAACTTCGAGGTCGTTATTATGGCTTCAACAACACGTGGTAGATCGTTTAATATGTAAGGAAAGGTCAAACTAACAAGGTGGATGGATCTTGCATACGAAATCTTAAGTGAATAGCCTCAGTTGAAGGATCCATTATTAGATAAATGCTTAGAATGAACCTTTAGAAGTACCGTGTTTAGAAAGGTAAGTTGATACTCTGTGCAATGAGATTAGTAAATAGGACTAAGGTCAATGCCTTGTAAATAACGAATAATGGCTAAAAGAAATAGCTAAGCTCACTCACCTCTGTACGCAAATATATCAGTTCTAGTTGAACTGAATTCCGGTAATGAATGAATGAATGAGAATTGAAAATATATTCTTTGTCTTTTTGCGGCATAAATGTCAAGTATATTACGATCAGAATGATTCCCAAGATTTATTAGAAGGACGGGATGTGCAATCATGTTTGAAGCAGTAACGAAAAACTTTTTTGCTGTATGAGAATAAGACGATAGAGCAAGATGGCCATTACACACACTGGAGAACCTAGACGAAGCTAAGGGTCTAAAGTTAATATTCATTTTGGACTTATTCATAGTAAAGTAGACGGCGGTTTCAATCACGTAAGCCAGGGCGTTCTCAGTGTGAGCGTGCAACCCCGACATTCTGATATCATTATGATAAAAATGTCTACCAAGTTTTTTTTTTTAATAAGTAACACTCAATGACTTTAATGCCAACTTGCAGGTCTTTCAGACATAAGCTAATTTTTGGCTCAAGTTTGCTTTTAAAATTTTTAATTTTTCCTTTCATAGTGTTGCAGAACTCTTGATATCTAACATAAAAGTTCTGGGTGATTTGACTGACAACCTGGTCAAGTGGATGAGATAGAATAGCTTCCTGCGGTCCTTCACTCAGATAATACGTACGAATATTTTGAGTTACGAATTAATACGGCATGTTCTTTCTACGAAATCTTTGCGTCGTTAATATTAGCATTTATCATACTAGATACAGGAGAATGATGCCTTCACATATAAGAAGGAAACCATAATTGATTTAACTGGGCTGTCAATCAAATAAAGCAATATTGAACCCCATACGAATAGCTAGAAAAAAATAGAACAAGCACCAGCGATCCGAAAATCTTAAACTCATCTTTCTCTTATTACGCTCGATTTTTTGTTGGGAATATTGAAACCCTAATAACATCGTTTCATAATTCATTAAAGCTGACAGAACAGCATCTCTTCGAAGCAATTGACGGCCATGACCTACGGCTAATTCGTCCGCTCTCCTGCAAGGCGTCGATGCAATTACTTCAACCACCAGAGTTATTGCAGATCGGTGAAATCCTCGCTTATTCTTAGTCCTAAAAATTTTTATAAGCTTGTCAACTTCAAAAGAAAAACTTCCATATATACCTCGTAGGGTTCTTTCAATGGCTCCGAGTCCATTGGTGATATTGAAACCTCGAACCTCTTTGCCGAGTACTTTCAATGACATTTTTTAAACGCTCATTCCGATGTAACTAATAGTTACTCATTCAAAATCGCAAACTTGGTTTCGATTCCGGATTTGATCATTTCAGAAAATAACGTATTACAAGGTTTGCGGTGTCGAAAATGTAGTTGTGCGGCTGGGCCTAACGGTATTCCAGCATGTATACTCAAATCATTCTCTGACGAGCTATGTAGGGTTATCTCAAATATTTTTAATTAACCTGTGAAATCAAGTATTTTCACTTGTGTTGGAGGAGTACTTTTAAACTCCAGTTCACAAATGTGAAAAGAGATATCTCGCGAAGAACTATATAAGCACCGCTAAGTTGAATGTCTTACTAAATTGTTTGAACGAATTGTTACTCAACAGTTAGCTTTCGCTTATTGTATTAAATTTTATATTTTTCCTTTGCAGCATGGCTTTCTAAAAGTAAAATGGACTCTTATGCACATTTTATAGCCTTACTTGTCACATTTTTAAAGCTCGTTCTAGGACGCTATCGCATGCATGTCCTATAAAATGATTTTAGTAAAGCTTGACTTAACTTGTTGCTCTTCAAACTGCAGTTATCTGATCATTCAGATATAATTCCGAGCTTTGTAATCCGTTCAGAGTGCTTTTCAAAAAAAAATCTAAATAATGTCTATCACTTAATTGGAATATCGGACCCTTTAAATTCCATCAAATCAACTCTTCCTAATATATGTTGCATTTGAATTAAAATGCAATCCTTACATCTTAGAATGACAAAAATTATTACTAAATGCCCAGCTTTTGCTTGTTTGCAACGGCTTAGGAGTTCACTTACAACTCGACAGTAAATGCTTGTTTTCTTCTCGTTCTCTCTCTCTCTCTTATTTATTTACACATGAATTTTTTTATTTTTTGTACTTTATTTTGGCCTAATTTGAAATAAATTGTAAGAAAAAAGTCTTAAAATACTAGCATTTAAAAGGGTTTCGGTTGCATTGAAAATTCTACCGTACTTGAGATTTGAGCCCGCGACCATTGAATTGTTAGTCGAGACTCTTTGCCTACTGGGGTACTTAGCGGGATAAGAAATAAAAGAAAAAAATAATTAAGAAATTAAATTAGCCATGGATTAGAAACTGGTCTGGTGCTTTGTTTTTACCAAGCTAAGCAAAATTCTTAATTTGAGTTCTATATTAATGTAAAAATTATAGATTCAATGAGATATAAAAGATGAAGGAGAAAAAAGACTATTTGATCTCTATATGTAGATATTGTGCTGCGAGGTAAAATTCACTTCATATAAAATACTTCACTTTATCACCGAACGTATAATCTAATCAATATAGTCTTTGTATTTTCTATCGGTCCGAATAAATGATAACTTTTCATGACAAACAAAAGCTTTTACTTTTAGAGAATTCGTTGTTTTCATATAAAAAAACTGTTGTGTTTCATTTTATTGGATATTACGAATCGTTCCATTATCCAACATACTCAAAAAGCAGACGTCTCTGCAATTAGCTTACAGCTGCCCCCGTCGTCTTGTGCACGTAATTGAAGACGGGTCAACTAAGAAAGAAATTGTGAAACTCTTAATTGAAAAACTTATAAATTTTGGGCTTCATAGGGCCCATGAGTAGAAAGCTGCACAGAAGTGCGTACTTCGTATACAACGTGCCGAACACTATATTAAGTGTTAGTTTATCCCAGCAAAAGTTGGAGCCAAATCGGCGAAAAGACACGCCTACAGTATAATATAAACCGAGAACAAACCAATCATCATTTCATCCATTTTCATCACCACATATTAAAGCTTAGACTTTTCTGGTCTACAAAGGATAAAAGGATGAAGATGAAAATACTTATTAGGGTAGGATTCAAAAAATATACCGAGATGGTCTAAATTTGGTACACATTTTTTATGTCAAAGAATTAAAAATTATACCATTTTGTCGCATGAAGTTCAGTTTTTCAGTGCAAAGTTTTCAGTCGCCAGTCCGAAGTTTTCATACCAATTTAGAATACCGAAATACTACCACTTAGGAGCTTTTGCCGAGAAATTTTGAAAGTTACAATTTTTTTCCGTATAACGACTTTTCGGAATACTGGAGTGGTCGAAAAAGTGGACCGATCCGAACCATTTGCAATAGCGATCGACTTTGAATCAAAATACGTCACCGTACCAAATTTCATGAAAATGTCTCAAGAGTTGCGACATGTAGTTTGAACATAAGTTTACATGGAAAGACATCAGACGGATAGACAGGCTTAGATGAATTCAGATTACGATTCTGAATCAATCGGTATAGTGAAAGGTAGGTTTATCTTAAGCGCTTCTGCGTGTTCCGGCCGCACGAACTTAATATATCCTGCGCCATAAGTGTTGTATAACTAAGGATATATGTCGAAAGAATCAACGCTGCATTGCTTTGCAGAAGCTCTATTATATTTTGTTTATTCGGAGCTACAAATGATAAAATACTGGACGTGTACTCTTTTCGCTTATGGCAAGTGCACTTGATATGTTTCCGAAACTTTGCTTATACGAAGTATTAGCTTATAGATTAGGTTTAATATTTCGAGAAGTAATAATGGAATGTCTTGTTAGGAAACGGCCGCAAACGTTTTCCAAATCAGGAACGCGTTGCGAACGTTAGCGAATTGCAACCTACTATTTGTGCAACTCTGATTAAGCACACATGTGGCTCAAAGTAGTAAAGATAGGAGCAGTTTGTAAAAAGATATAACTATCATAGAAAAAACGAAAAATAAGTGAAGAAACACCAGCCAACAAACTTACTTGTATCCATGCAATTTACAAAAACAGCAATAACCATAATAACTAGAACAGCTATTATTTAAAAAACAACTACCAACGAACACATTCTACTAAACTCAGAAATGTCGGTTGTTTGCTAAATTTTCAACCTGAAAATGAAGATAGCAGTACTTGCCCACAAAGGTTGGGAAATAAGTTTACGCATGGGTTGATACGTACTGACATAAACGTACTCGCGCTTGCTTGGATATCAGTAAACTTTCCGAATTAAAATTAGGCATCAGAAAAAAAATGGTGTTTCTTCTTAGCCCGCAACTTCTCAGACAACTCTCGTATTTATATATACACATATATACACATATATAGATACATACATATATACATATATACATACATATCTATGCATTTTTTTTCATTTTTTTGCATCTTATGCTATAAGAAAAAGTTTGCTTTAGGTAGAAAGAGGAAGCATGCAAGCAAGCTCTGTTGTCTCACCTTTAATCGTATACCATAGATTTTATGCTCTAATGTCTGGAATTAAAAGGTGTACTAAATGAAACTTTACTTCGGTAACTTAAAGTTGATATAAAACAGCATAAATTTGAAACTTTGTAAATGTAGTAGTGACGAACAATTTTAGACTGTCGGAGAGATAATTGGCAGTAATTACTATTGCTTTTATTTATTGTTAATTAATGCTTGCGAATTTGTTTTGGGTGTCATTTTATTGTAAAAAGAATGACAAGTAATTTAAACAATTGCTGTATAGTTAGAAGGACTTTGAAAAATCGAAACCTTTTATTCTCGACAAGCGGCAAGATAATCTGTGAAAGCAAGCAAAGTTCGCCTATCATACGAAACAATTACTTGCTTACTTACAGACAGCAAAATAATTAAATAATAATTTCGGTGTTGACAGCTTTTGTGAGTGCATTTTGGCTAAGCCTGCGACGTGTTAAACATTTCTGAATGCTTTGCGAAGTCACGGCTCATTGAAAGCTTACCAGTGGCAAGGGCTTTACACTTCAGCCGAAACTGAAGTTCATCTCAGAACGAACCGTTTTATTGACCAGCCGAGGAAAGGTGCGAGTATGTTTGTACCTGGGTTTTGTCTGACGCAGTTCATGTCGGTGACTATAATGTAGTTTCAACTGCTGCTGAAAATTTATAAATCTATTTTTGCGTTGTAGTAAATATTTGCTTTTTACTATAATACTTTTGGGAAATATTTACACATATTTACGGTATATAGCTATTACTAACACAATTCCGTAATTACAGAAATTTTCATCGCCATTGCCAAAAACAGCTTATCGTAAGGGATTATGACGTTCTTTGACTTTGCCTTTCTTTCAAAGTCAGTTATGAAAACTTAGAGTTAGCTAAACCACGGGTAAGTTGAGGCACGGATTTTTTTTGAATTCTCTCATTGCACACACAACATCGAAAAATGTACATACGTACGTGGTCTAGGTAATACCGCTCTTGTCTTCGTAGGTATGTTCGAAAAATGGCACAACGCGCAGAAATAGAGCTGAAAATCTCCCAAGTGAAAAAACAAAGAAAAGTTATCGAAATACGGCGTCTCATGTCACATGTTGTACTTTATAACAAACTTCTTCTAAGCGTACTCAGACCTTAGAACGCTTCTTCATAGCAAATAACGCTTGATAACACTAGAGTGTTTTAATTTGGTAATAACTGACCTATTCATTCCTGAACATTTCCGTTGGAGTACGTAAGACCTTAGGGGCACTGGCTGCCTTAAACTATTATAATTTTATCTTTATTCGTTTCGTATTTTTGCTTTAAATTCATTAAGTGCGTTCAAGTGTGTGTTCATACAGGTTTGGTGACTTAAGCAAGCACTTCAGTGTAGTGAAATTCGAGATCTGACGTTGTCCTTTGACAACTTTTTCTATATGCCTTCATAACAGTACTGTGCAGTTTTGGGTACTTCGGTTTTCTCCCTCGATTACTTGTTGTCGCTTTTTGTTATATATGTAATTTCTTACCTTCCTTCTAAGTTCGTGATTGTAGTTGTTGATGGTGTTTGTTTTTGCTTCAACTGTTCTTATTATTGTTATTGTTACTGCCGCTGCTGTTGTTGTTGTTGTTTCTCTTCTAGGTATTCCTTTTTTCCTTTTTCTCTCTCTTAAGTTTCTTTATTGTGTAGTGAGTGCGAACGCACTCTTCGGTTCTAAAGAAATATTATTTTGATGTTGCTTTTCTTGGCAACACTTTATGCTTTATTTGTTATTTTTACGCTTCTGTTGCCATCATGATTGCTGAGGTTATTGTTGTTGTTGTTGTTATGTTGCATCTTACAAATTAAAGAAGAAGAGAATCAAAGAGAAGAAAATCACTCACTGTTCCTTCGTATATTCGGTTGTTTTCGCCTAAAGAATAATCACTTTTTGGTATTGTTGTTGTTTTGTTTGAAGTTTTTCTCATTTTTAGTTTGAATGGATTTCTATGTCAGGATTTAAGATTTAGTATTTTTATCTTTTCGTTTGTTTTATGGATGACAAGGAAGTAGAAGGTGTATGTGCGAAGTTTCGTACATAAAAAACTAAGACGAATTTACGACGGAAAAATATTATTTATTAGAATATCAACTCTGTATGTATCTATAGGTGAAAACACAAAACTAGTTATCTAATATCTTTAATGGAGAAACTGGCAGCAATCATTATGGAGTAAAACTTCGTACAATTTTCATTGTTCTAAGGATGAAATTTTATTTTCATATTGGGATAAAGATAGCCTAGGGAGGAGAAGGCTTTGTAGGACCTTTAAATTCTTTAAATATTTCATTTGCAATTCAGTTGTTAATTACGTCTAACGAGGGTTGGCATTTAAGGCCGCTAACATTGATGCAGAAAGCTGGGACTACGTTACAAATTTTTAGCTATTGCAAGCGAACGCAAAAAGGGAAAATATTACATTCGTCTTAGAACAAATGTGAGACAACTTCACGAGATATACGAGATGGTTGTTGCCGAAAATATTGTATGTCGAAATTTCCTACTTGTGCCAAGGGTCCTTCCTTTGATAATTTGCTTTGCCCTATGATAGGTAGATGTGACCAATTAGACTTAGAATCGAATATTTACCCTGAATAAACAGCCTTTGAGGTATTGCTCCAAAGAAACTTGCAATGGTCGAAACACTTTAGTTTACTGCAATCTACTGCAATAGATATTGATCTAAGAGCTTAAAGTAATATTTTAAAATTTTAAAAGATTATTGCAAAAACTGCCCTATTCGATAAAGAGACGCATATTATGCAATGACTGCGATGTTATGCAATTCTAATCTAACGATTTGAAAAGTTGGGTAAAAACTATTATTCTTCTCAGAGCGAATGTAGGTTTCTCCCTTTCTGTACTCACCACTGAAGAATGAGGGGTATATTCGTTTTATCATAACGAAAGAAAGTTTCAGAGATATATATAAAATATATATATTCTTGATCAGAGAATGGGAGTGATGGACTTAAAATTCAAGCACTTGTAAACAATGCAAGATGCATGATGGTGTAACCAGATCTTCCACCTAAATTTTGGGCGTATTTTGTCTTAGCAAGTTCAAAAAGTGACCCCCATATACGACGCCCAAACTTTTCTACGTGCACAAATTTGGTTGGAAGAAACTGTAAAATTAAATTTGAACTCAAATTTAAAAGACGCATTTTGCTATGGTACCCGAAATGTCAAAAGATGACAAACTATGAAACCGTCAAGCCAAGAAAACGGAACGTGGGCTTGACGAAAAAAACTTTTCATTAAAAGTTTAATTTATTGCCCTCGAAACTAACGAATCGTAGCTAAACTAACCGAAGCACAATCCGAAGAAAGTCGGTTGAAATACAAAATACCATTTGTATGCCAAAAAGCATGCCGAGTCGCGGAAACTACTGCGAACTTTTCGCACTAGTAACGAAATTTAATTCAGTAAGACTAACAAAGTAAGTGAAAATGCAATAATGATTGCATCAATGCGTAGTTAAACGGTAAAATTGATAAAGAAGTGTCTATAGAAATGTCATACAATCTAAAAAGGAATTCCGTAAAAGAGAGAAAATATGCTTATAAAGAAACTTAATCTGTCGAGGGGATTATGGTGCCAGAAACTCTACGGAAAAATAAAAGAAATGAATATGACGTCGAGGAAACGCTATTTGATATGAACATCATCGCATCAAATAACCGGCGGTCGCCGATCGAAATAAAGTCGAAACTAGGAAAAACTTTCATGATGAAAGACCCAGGCCCAGTAAAGTATTGATATTCTGAGCTTGTTTTACAATGACATCATCAGACATCAGATATCAACCATGAACTCCCAGGAGATCCAACAGCTAAAGGCGAAAGAGATATCCAATACGTGGCAACGAAGCATATGCCCACAGATTTCTTTAGACTGGAGCTGTTCACATCAACACATTACAAGTGCACGAATCTCTTAAGCCTTCACACACTAACACACATACAAAATCTATTTAACCATGACAATAGCATCATAGGTACACCTTTTAAGCACAAAAGTTGAATAAATACGAATCTAGGATTTCATTTTTATTATTTATTATATTCTTAAGATAATAAACCCATTTTCTATAAAAGCAAGTAAGAAAATTACATTCGATCATCGCCGAATCTTTTATACCCATCACCGTGCTCCTAAAAACAAGGAAAAAACCAAATTTTCATACTCGCATTCGATATTTTCTAGTTTTGGAATAAAAGTGGAAATTTATAGGGTGTGTATGTTGTACTTTATGAGTAACAAGCAGAAAACACATATAACAAAGGTGTTCAGATTTTTTTATATAGACGTTTTGAGATTTTGTAAGCGATATCTTCATTTTTGCGAGAACGAGAATACTTATCACAGATACTACACAGTTTCACATAGAGCCAGGTGGACAGGGCTTACGTACGTTCCGAATTTGAAACTGGCCAAAACTTGACATACTTCATGGTCTTTTGAACCTTGGTTTTGCGCATTATAAAGTTATTGAAAAAAAAATTGTGTATCATAGGGTTAGGTCGGTGCGCCCGATTTTATCCATTTTCGTAGAATTTCTATAACTTCGCCCATTGGATGTACGGTCAAATTTTTGTAGATTTATCTAATGTACTTTATGAGTAATGGGCAATGACCAATATTTTATTCCTTTTGAAAAATAAAAGTGTCTCTCTATTAGTTTACGTATCCTTCGACCGATTTGCCATTTTCAATATCAATCTGCGTGCAAGCACTTTGAATGCTTCTGCCGAACTTGAAGTCGATATCTCTATTGTTGCGGCCAGGAAAATGTTTACAGCAGAGATCACACAGGCGTACAGACATGTAGATGGACGTACTCAAATCGATAAAGAATTTCATGTTGATCAAAAAGATATCTTCTCTGTGTCCTTTCTTAAGGTTCCTTTTGGCCGTTGCAAACGTTTTGATAAAGTGAACGTACCTCTCATCCTTCGATGAGATAAAACGACTTTAGTGTAATATTGCAAGAAGATTCTGTCTTCGAAATAAGCCAGAGGATTATGTATTTTTTTTAACCGACATTGGGAAGTTAATTGGATAAAAGTAACTACAGAACACTTTTTTATATAGATATTAATGTTAACTAGAAGTTACATTAGACTGGTGCCACATCCCACATACCCACCATCATTAAAACCTGTGGCGCCCCACGCGGTTGTTTATTACCATAAAAAAGTGAATGAGACAACATTTATTTTTCATCTTTTACTTCACTAAGCAGTTTTGTTAAGAAAAATTAATCTGTCACGTCGTGACGTCCACCAGCTTATCGCATTCTACTCTCCACGTCCTTATATTTGATGCCCATATCGCTGGTATTATTAAGAACAAATTAACCCAGCAGGTGTGGTGTCTACCGTATATATTTTAGAATCAATGCATTGCTAGGCAGACAATATATCTTCATTTGAGGAACGTGTAAAATAGTTATAAACATTCTGTTTTGTTCATCTTCCGATCAATAAGAATAAAATCTGAAAAGAAGAAATTTAATCAGTTGAACTTTGTGTGGGCAAGGCTGATTTTTCCATTTATTGTGGAAAATTTCAGCCTTCAATCTTTTCTAATTTGTTAGTAATGAAGAAGACCCACAATTTTTTGGTTAGAAAAAGTGAGTTTACGCTTCAGTGCGGACTTCTCCTCTGACCAATTTGGCTCATTTTCAATAGCAACCTACGTGCAGAAACTTTCAATGTTTCTACCAAATTCGAAGTCGACATCTCCAGTTTTGCGACCAGATAAACAGCACATGCAACACACAGATGGACAGACATGGCTTCTTGCAAAGGATACTCGATTACCATTTCGTTCTTATCACATTTGCTTTGCGACGTTTTCATGTCATGTTAATATTTTCGCTCCCATTGTCACTTCGTAAACTTTTGAATGCGGTGCCAGTTTTCAGACCCACTGTCTGCTAATCGTCTTCGAATTTCCCTATGACTTCATTTCTGTTTTTTATGAAGCTTCATCTATTTTGTTCCAAATGAAGTTGATACAATATTTTTATGTGGCATCGTCGCTGTCACACACTGGCAGTTGTTTTGTTCTTCTCTGTTCGAACGTGACAAACGTCTTCCGCGACTATTTATCTTGGATGCTTGTTTCACGTTATGGTAGCTTTGTTTATGTAGTTTCTTTCATTTCCGATTTTTTGATTATAGTTTGAAAGTTTTTCTCATTTAGGTGACCCTTTCTTGCTGGTTTACCATTCCTTTCTTCTGTTCCGAAGGAATACAAGTTTCTTTCATATTACGGGTTATTTTGGACACCGCAAGGGATTGATTCGTAAATCAGATAAAAGTGAGGTTTCTTTCAGCTAATTCGAATTTTCTGCAACACAGTCATTTACATTCGGTTTTTTTGTTAATTTTGACGTACATGTGCGACGGGCACCATATTTCTTTTTTAAAAAGGATTTTCCTGATTTTGGTGGCCCTGTATCTTGTTATATTAAAATTTTTGATTGAAATTGGAAGAATTGCATTTAGAGAACGCTGGAAAGGAATACAACATTTTTCTATATGTTCAACAAATGAAAATACGACTGCACTCACTATGCATTTTAACATAAATAAAAGATTGAAAATATATTTTGTAAAGCATTTAAAATATGCAAGTACACGCACTTATGGTCATCCTGTACAGATGAAACCAGTTAGACATCTTAACCTGCCTGCAAAACGCGCGACAGTGACCTTAAAATATTATCTGGAACACTTGATGGAATGAAGTTAAATATACTGGAATTGTAAATCTGTACTTGAGCTCACCTATAATGAGCAAGAAACTAATTCCCCCTTCTTCTTCACCTTAGTATTTTGAAGTGAGCTTTAAGTGAATTTTTCGAAAAGGGAATCAATGTCATTACGTTCATAAATCGGTCGCATAGTTGCTCTTGAATTAGCAAACAAAAAGTAAACCTTCAATTTTAAAGCAAAAAATAGCAAAGATGCCTTGAGTTATGTCATATATCATATATAACATGTCCCTCAACAAGACTCTGGTCTGACACAGATACGGCAACATGGTTCTACGGTTCCTGGACAACGTTCAAAAGGAATAAATCAAAATTTCATGACATTGTGACCATTGGTTTACAAGGTGCAGTTGTTTGACTTTAGCTTCTTTCGTTGCTTTGTCGAAACAATGCAAAAATCTGAATCTCGTTTGTTGATTAAACTTTGTCAGGAGAAAGAGTACCACTTACAATCAGCATTTGTTGAAAGATGTCACGGCGACTCTTATATCTCGAAAAAATAAATTTGTGGTTCCCTAATTTTAATTGAAGTCTTATGGACATTGTTTGTACTTAAAGTCTTGGGTGAAAGGGCAAAAAAGGTGATAATGACATCAAATGGTAGTATATCAGGTTATGGGCCTGCATAAACGGGAAAGCTGTCAAATCGGAAAACAGTGGAGTGGACAGCAAACGGCGAAAGTAGTCCAAAATAATCAAAGAGGAAAAAGTCGGCTGGGAAGATTATGACGTCCGTATTTTGGCATGCGCGTGGTTTGATATTCGTCGGCCATCTTGAAAAAAATCAATAGTGAATATTATGTAGCATTACGAGCGAGTTTGAATGACGAGTTTGCCAAAACAAGCCGGAGCCTAATTGAGTAATGCGATACATATATCATATATATATTTATATATATCTACATTTGACATAAAATTTTCTGCACAAGTTACTATATACTTCTTTCTTGATTTTTATGATAGAGAAAACTTTTTTATACATGCGACAACATGACTAATCAAATGAAAAATATAATCCGGATTAGTGCGACATATTACTCCAAATAAAAGAAGAAATGATCAAGCGTTTTGTTTTACTTCCCATTATTTCCGTCAGGTGTGGTCCAGCTGCCAACACATGTTCCTGCGGGACACAACTAAGCCAACAACAATCTTAGTTGCAGGTCGTTCGCTTTGCCATTTTTATAAAATGGTTAGCATCTGCCATATCACTAAATATACCTTCAGTACAAGCTTTCATCGTTTAAAGAAAGCCTAAAGCAAAATAGTTCCACCAGCTAATATCGAATTTTGACTTTAGAGGTAGGTTTTAAACCAACCAAGGATTTGAAGATACTTTGACTACCGGCAAGCCTGTGTAACGAAAAGAGCTTTAGTTTGAGAATGAGCAAATGTCAATATAAAAACCAAAAAAAAAAGAAAAAATTGTATTAAAAATTATTATTAATACCTTTATCACTTGCCGTTGTGCTTAACCTCTTGGTTTAGTTTAGGATGTTTTTTACTTTTCTTTTTATGAAACATTTGCTCATTGAATAGGAATTTCCTTCTTTCAAATCGTTAATTTTAATTAATTCTGTGGTCTTTCTATTTTTGATGCTAATCATAAACATAATACCAATGTCAGCATAACATGTTCTTCCTTGTCGCACTCTATCTCAAAGCGCAAAACAAGTCAAAGAGGCTGAGGTATCTTGGAAATTTCCAATTAGCAGACGAGCCTACATATAGAGACGAAGTAGAAATGCAAATAAGAACAACAACTACTGGAGCAATCAATGATATTATTTTGTTTGTTTTTGTAGGTTGTTTTTGTTGCTGTTTTCTTTTTCAGATGAAATGCCGGTGGTCTTAGCTTGGTAGCGGGCTCTGCCATCAGTTTTTCGAGATATATGCCGTTTAGTGGTTAGCCGTTGGTTGGGGCGTATGCGGTATGGTTAGTGAGGTTACCGAACTAAAAACATAGAGCCAGATAAGAAAAGAGACTAAAAAGTCGTTTATTATTTTCTAAGATATGTTGATGATGCCAGTTATCGTTCTTGTTGCTTTTCCCTGCATTTGTGCGATACTCCGCATTCTTTGTTTGCCTGGAGTACGTGTTTGTGCGCGCATTTGTATTAGTAGTTGCAAAGTAGTTTAAGTTGCTTGTCTAAAAGATATTTTATGTTTGGTTTGGAAGGTTCTTGTAACTCATTACATAACTAAAGGCATTTTTGTATCACTTACACTTACACAATCGCACACGTGCATCCAAACGAATGTATATAAATATATGTGCATTTAGAAGTTTTTGAGAACAGAGTCTCAGTTGTTCATTTAGCTGCTTACAATCTTCACGAATTGTAAGCAAATAACGCACATTTACATTTAGACGTGCACTCAATTTCGAAAAATTATTATTGTTGTTATTATCGTTCCGATTTTCAGTTAAGTACATTATTTGTATATTCTTTTCCGAAGTATTTGTTTATAATAATTTCAAGGAGTAGTTACAATAACAATAATTTGCTGGCTGTTCATTAGTATTAACTTTAATAGGACGTTCTATTTTTTGGCTTATATCCCCTTAGTCAGTGGGCATAGAGTCAGTGTATGCACAATGCTTTAAGTTTGAAGGTGAAACACGAGCTAAAGAGACAATGTAGAATCCAATCTATCACCCGGTGGCAGTGCCGGCCAAAGTATCTTAGTAGGGCTATTGAAGACGCGCTTGAAGCTATTACAAATTAGAAATAAATGAGCAATAATTAAGCAAACATGACTGATCGCGTAGAAAGTATGTCGAGACCTTCAATCTTGATACTTTAAAGCTAAACATCTCCATGCTCCATGGTTCACCGTGTGAGATGCTATGACATTCCATATTATCCCATGTGATTCCAGTAACGCATTACCATGCGGAGATAACATTTCCTAGCTATTACATGTTGTTAACAGTTTCGGGCCAGGGCGAGAGTTACCCAAAAGATCTAGTTTTGGCCGCGAGTTCAATTCACTTAAACTGCATATTCAGCCACTTTTTGCGTCTCAAGCAATTTCGGATAAACTCGTAGACGCCACGAAACTTCGTGAAAGGATACTTTCAAATGTCGCGACAACAAATAAAGCATCAAAGGCCTCCTTTATAGCCGAAGAAGAAAAGCGCTACAGAAAAAGTTCACGGCACCTTTAAGGTACGTAGCAGATTCCAGAACATTCAAACAAGCGCGAACGATAAGACAAACTTCGAATGTCACCAACATTTACAGTCCCAATTAATGGAAGCTGTTAGAAGGCAAACACGTTGTAAACGAAAGCAATCCAAATCTAAGTTCTAACGCAAACCCAACTTTCAATATTGTCATGACCACAATCGCTGGAGGACTGGTAGTGAATTCACTGCTTTTAGATAACTTAGTAGTAGAAATTTAGCGAAATTTTTGAAGACTTAATATGTGAGGGAAACAGTCCATAGTTGAAATTTTCTTATAATTTACTTAACATAATGCTTAACGATTATATTTAATGTCAATATTGAATCGGATTCGTCGCACATTTCGATTTTGCTCCTTCTTATTATATATTCACAAAGTTTGTCTTTTTCATCTCGACACTACAACCTTTAAATGAAGTAATTAATATAATTAGTGCCTGGAATGATTGATTTTTGTTGCATCAATTATTTACGCTGTCATTTTCTTCACCTACATTAAGTAAGCGATGGTTAATTATTGCTGAAACTGTGAAGTGAATATTTCCTTCGCCAGCGTTCTTGTAATAAACAGTAAATCTAATAACTTCGTAATGGGTTTCTCATTGAAATATATTTCCTCGTATTGCATTTATTGCTATTTAACGAAACTTAATTCGGAGATAGAAATAAAAGTTAACTCCGGCATTTTTTCATCTAGATGTTATGTTTAGATATACGGTGGAAAAATAGGCCTATTTCATAATTTCGTTATAGACAAGTATATAGACACGTAGGAGATCCAAGGGTTGAGCTTTGTTAACTTTATTGCTTTGAGGTTTCTAATCTTTTTATTTATTGTTTTACAATAAAACTCATTATCTCTTCATTAAGTTTAATCATGCTTTAGATGGGGTGCTTGCATTGATTTTAGATTTCTTATCTTGTTGTTGTGGCTTTTAGCTTTTATGGCTGGTTCTGTTATTTTATTGTGTTTTGTATTGTTTACAGCAACATGACAAAGGAATGTCTGCTATTGACATTTCCGTATCTCGTGTAATCAAATATTTGTTACGTTATTCATTTTCTCTCTCTTTATCTGATTCCTTTCTTCGCTCTTTTTGATTGCTATCGATTTTTATGCTCATCGCCACAGCAATGGCGAATATTAAATGCACTATATATCGCATGAAATGCAGCAGAAATATCACAGGAATATGTACATTCCTTGCGCAAGACTCTACCGTCTCGTACTTACCGTCCACCCTACGCTACCTTCTGCTGAAATGTTAAAATAATTAAGATATGGTTTTACTCGACCGCACGATGGTCAAGTTTAACAATGTATGTGATTCGCCCACAATCACGACCCCAGTAAGCAAAAAATCTTGTGCTACGTTCTCTCAGAAATATTGAAGTGGATCTTTGTACAAACATTACCTAAGGTCCTCTGAAAAACTCCTGTAAAAAATGTTTCCATTGGCCGGAACATTGCTTTGTATTAAGTTTGTCAAATATCCGTTTGGTTAGGGATCAAACCCGAAGTCGAATTACACATACCCGGTTGCTTGCTCTTACATTTGGATTACTGATTGCTTCGTCTGAGGTTCATAAGACCCTCTAAACGTGGGGCTTCATATGTATTTATCTGTGTGTCTGTGAATATCTATCTGTATATGTTCCTATTAATGTTCGTTCATTTGTTGGCTATTGTCTGCTTGCCTGCTTGTCTACAATAATTTAAAAGCGTACACACAGAGGAAAGGAAACAACGAACACGATTTTCATAACAGATATTGTTCTAAAATTTTACATAAGTATTCATTACCACCCATTAAAGTCTTATGGAAATGGTTATGCCCGGTTGTATTTCCAAGCTCATAATTATAAAAAAGCATTACGATTTCCTTTTTATGCTCGATTAATAGGGTATTCAAAGTGCTTCCTTAACACTTGCACTAACATTTTGTAAATTTTGATTGAAAAATGTTTTTCTTCTTAGAAATATTTACTTTATGTCCATATGTTTTCAACTATATTTATGTATCTTTGTGTAGGCATCCGTGCCCATGTAAATATTTATACATATTTGACGAGAAACGTACAAATATGTATGCACGCATGTATGCACCTAACTATGGCCGCTAAGACACATTTCTAATTTTACAATAAACATGCTAATTATTATATTTGCATCCATCTACACAAGCGGAAGTTAAACGAAAATGCGTATTTCATTGTCGCCTTAGACGCACCGCAAAATAGATGTATATACTTGATTAGCCGCAGTTCCAAAATTGTTGTATGTTTGCATTGAAATAAAAATAAGTCGATATAAGCTGATGATGTGGTTTTTTTTCTTTATTTTATTTATGTGGTTTAATTTATTTATTTATTTTATTTTACTTGCACATGAAACTCAACTAAAACAAATTAACAATCGAATTCCATTGACTCTTAGAACTAAATCGTATACCAATTAATATTCAAAAGTTGCATAAAGCATATAAGGAGAAATAAGGAAAAAAAAATTATAATTCATGTGTAAACAAATAAGAAAAAAAAAAAAAACCAAAGAATAAAAGCATGTACACAACTAGCACAGTGGCACACCCACAACTAGTACAAAACCAAATTTCAAGTAAGCCCCTAAGTCATCGCAAACATTCAAAAGCTTACCAACCGACACAGTAAACAGCACCACTCAAGTTTCGAATCATAATGAGATGTTAAGGTTAAAAGTTAGCTTAAATACGACATAGGTAAATCACGTGTATTAAGCAAAATTGTTTTTATAGACTTAATAGAATTCGATATTGAGAGCAAGTGATAGACATCGTTTAGGTTTCTGTAAACAACTCTGAACGGGTCGTCGGGTTGAAGAGCTCATAATTATATTTACATTGAATCAGCTCAATGAACATGAAGCGGTTAGAAACATGAAATCTTATCCCGCCAAGCAATAGGAACGAATCGATAGTACCACTAATTAACTCAATTAAGAAGGAAACACCAGGAATAAATCTCAGGTGACGGTAAAGATAACAGAAGCAAACTAACTTAAAATAAAAAAAGATTCAGGCTCGTTTTATGCAAACGATCGGTTCCAAGGTTTCTTTTTTTATTTAAATTCGATTCTGGAATATCAATTTTTGGTCACTTTTCCACAAAGCGCTTATTCGCCTACGGCAAAGATGATATTGGTATTGTGTAGATGAAACCACATTTTACTCAAATATAAATCGTTTTAATCACGCTTCTCTGTTCATTTCGCGGGCGTTTAAGTATTTCAAGGTCTTCGTATGAAATTTCTTCTACCCCAAATGAGATAATTTTCCTTACTTACAGCATTTAACTAAAAATGAATTTCACTCCAACTATTCCGAATTTTTTTATCGCTCGATTGTAACGTATAGTCCCCATTTGATAATCTGAAATATGAAAACATGATATCATTATCGTCTATCGATTTTTATATAATACTGGAGAGAGATTCTGTCTCTCTCTCTGAGACTCTTATAATTTTTTTAAATCCACCAGGACCCGAATATATTTGACGATCTATTAAAATGGTCGTATTACTCTAATCAACGTTACCTACTTAAATGTAGGAGACAAAATTCGTCTGCCGTTTTCTACTACCGTTTGAAACTAAATATCGGTCGATTTTAAAAATTCTTACAAAATTCGTCGGCCTTGTTTCACAATTCGATAAGATTCGTTTATCCGATTCATTTTAGGTTGCCCGCATAAATGATCTTGAGTGATTAATTGAAACGCTCCCGCTCAGTGAGAATGAAAGATTTGCTCCAAGGCGAACTTAAATTCTCTGTGTAATATCTGCTGTAAGTGATCGATTGTATTTATTTTCTTTCCAAATAAGAATTCCCTTAAGCAAGCAAAGATTACTATGCTTGCAAAAACCGTATGTTAAAGCAAATAATAATCGAAAAAGTTAAGTGAAACATTTTGTAAACTCTTTTTAACATCTTGCACTTATATCGCTTAAAATTTTGAAACTACCTCCCAGTATGTAGAGTAAGACGTTGGTGGTGTCTGCAGAGCTGGCGGCTAAACTTCACAATTTCATTACATTGCATTAATAAAATGCCAGAAAAATTTTCGTAAAATTTTAACGTAGTAAGATGCACTGCAGACGTTCTTGCACATATACACACTCATGCACATCACAAAAGTACTGTAAATAGAAAATTTAATGCCGTTCGAATGGAACTTTTGATGCTCTTTTATTGGGTTATTATTTACATTTTTCGATTGGAAAAATGGAGTCTGAACGTGGTCTTCTGTAACCATCTGAGAAACATAAACGCTATCTATATCTTTACCATATATTTGCGACATTTTTATACAAGTAACCGTAATTCAATTTTAAGCGATGCAATCTAGAGCGGCTCTAAGCTGTGAGTCAAACCAGACATTCGTGAGGGATGTTGCACATGATTTGTCGAAGCCTGAACTAGTCCGTAGCTTAACTTCCAGAGTCCAAAGTCTATAAGGCGGGCTGCACTAAGCCGAACTATCTTAGCTATGTTCAAGCCATATTGCTCTAAGCAAGGCTGTAAGCCAAGATATTGTAAGCATGAACAGTCTACGGCATTAGTATGAAAATTACGGTGATCTTAATTCGATTGCTGTTCCCTAAAGTCAGGTTAATCTTATCCAGAGTGCTACAACGGAGCTATCATAAAGGTATTACTGCAAAAAAAGATTGCACTTAAACTGTTAGTCGACTATAAATTTGCACCAAAGCAATGAATTCGTATACAGTTTACCTCAAAGTCAAATGCTCCACAATTTATCTGAGCACTACGGTAAATAAGTTATTTGGTCTTCACCATCTTTATCTGGAGGTCAGCATTATCTTTGCCTATAAATGAATTTTGAATTAAAAATAGTTGTCAACTTGTCAACCTAGATGTCACTTCCATTCAAAATACTACTGAACTCCCTTCTACTCTGATATGTCCGCAGATTGTTCCACTCATTATACAACTCATTAGTTCTATAAATTCGCGCCCAATTTTGTCTCTTTTCTTCTTATATTTTAATGTGATAAGAAAAGGGAACCGTCATTGCATTTCGCTATTGATGCTAATACGGAATTATCGAAAAGAATATGAGTGTTTTATGCTTTTCGAGATCATTCGAAAGTTGCTGATTGGTAAAACACCAAGACCTCTCTCAGTGACCTCTTCTTTTTAACTCGGAATACCTTAGGAGTATGTCGACCTCTTACTTAAGGGAGCAGATTTTGTGTATAACTCTGCATTTTCTTGTGAAGTGAGCTCAGTGCTTCTGTTTAAAGCTGCACTTACCATCTTATGCGTATCGAAAGATCTCACAAAACGGCTTAGAAAAAGTATCTTGACTTTTCGTTATTTTGGAACACAACCCATTCTTTCACACGAAAGACGTCTCGTTACGAAAAGCGCTCACTATAGTTACCAGTTCCAAGTGCATCATTTTAGCCTCACTTATCTAATCTCGCGCCTGGTTAATCGTCCGATAGTATAAAGGTTATGAGTGGTGTCTTCTCTGCGTTACGTACACTACAACACTCTAGATATATTTTCTGATGTTATGCATAATAGAAGAGCTGCTTTGCATTACGTGCACAGGGAGCAGTCATAAAACGAAAAGGAACTGTCTCGGCAAAAGGCAAACGTGTGAAATTGTCTAGTTTATGTAGAAAATAAAAACTCATACATGAACGTCTTGGAGCATTTCGCATCTATTGTATATATCTGTATACGAACATCGCATTCATGCATATACTGAAAGGAAATATTTTTAGTTATTTTCTGCTGCTTTTGCCCATTTCTTCCTAAATGTGAACATTTTCCTCGTATTTTTCTTCATGGTTGGTCGCTTTAATATGTTTATATATGTGTACACGCTCGCAGCACGTATGCTTAATGTATTTATTTTAATTTTTACATCTTTATCTACTGTTATCTACATCCTAAGGATTTTTTTGCGAGGAATACAGTACTTTTCTGCTAAACGATTCAGTTTTAAAACAAATTGTGAAAGAATTCGAAATGCTTTCTATTTATTATTTTTATAGTTCAAATATTCCCTAAAATATTTTAAGTTTTCCTAAGAACTTCTTCTTGAGATAGCAAAAATATAGTGGATTGTCTATGACGCAATAAATGGTCGCTTTCTTAAAGCCAGTTTCCGAGGGACTTTGAAAAAACACCACACTTTTTTCGTTTGAAAATATCAACATCACACACACTATCATCCGTTTTGGTAGTTTGAAGATGTTATGGGTATGTATGTATATAACTTGGAAAATCTTCTAATCTATTGACTGTTTGTTTCCTTTGCTTTTCGATATAGGCTATGAGGAAAGCGCCAGAGTGAAGCTAAAGGCTTATGCAGTCTAAGACTGAATTCGCACATTACTGACGAGCCTACATCAATTTTAAACATATATTCCGTCTCTCAAAAATTTGTATTAATTAACGTAAAACAAGCCGGGGTCCTTTATGAGGAATAACTTAGGCTGTTGCGTAATAGTTAAAGAAATTACTTTCACATAGAAAAGGAGGAGAAAGAGAAAAGTTGACAAATGCCCACAGAAAATATAACGAGAGACAAATAATGGCAATTTTCACATAAGAACACCAAAAATTAAAACGGCCAAGCACTGAAAATCCAAAATTATGTTATTCTATGATGAAAATTAATTCGTAGCAGTGTTTCAGCACAAATATTAATGGTGAATTCGGATGACATAGGTCTATTTGTTTGCGACCCCAACATATATGGGCAAAACGCAAATTCTTATATGGAGAGGAAATCTAACCTTCCAACATGCGGGATTTCATGACAATTATGGCTTTGCGTGAAAACAATGTGTATTTTATTATTATCAAAATGAGCGAATAACTGTACTAGGTTAAGTGGTGTAGGGTATGTAATAGTCGGCATTGTCGAACTATAATGTTCTTGTTATTTATTGTTTTTGGTGGGGGTCTATGTTGAAAGTTCTGTTTGGTTGGTGCAACTCATCATACACCAAACTTAGCTAATTCCACGAAATGAAGACGCCAAGAATATTTTGTTCCATTTACCACACAGCTTCCATTTACCGCTGTAGCTTCCATTTACCACACATTTTGCTTTATTGTCGCTTTTAATGGGTTGCCATGCTACGTTTTACTTGTGTTTTCGACAGCGTAACGCATCCACCCGCCACAATGTAACCGCTGTGTTCTACGTGTTAAGTATCTTTTCCGCCCTTGGCTTCCTTTTCTTTGCATAGAGTTCCAGTTAGTCGAAGTTCTCAAAAGCTATAAGTGCACTGCAGAGACATAACTTTGGAAGGAATATGTTGCGCCGCAGAAATGTACTGAACGATATTTTCCTTCAATAGAAGAGTAGTTTATTGCAAGAGAGCTGCCAGGTCAACGATCATGTGAAAATGTGTTTAGAGATATATTTTCTTTAATAAGCTGAGTAGACAATTTATATACAATACTTGTTATTTGTGTGTTCTTGTTGGTTCTTTTAACACGCTTTTTATAATTTTGCGTTATGTTTCCCCTCCAAAATAAGGTATGCTCTTTCATCTTATATTATTTGGTGTACCAAAAGTATGCAAAGTTTCCTTTTCTATTTTACAGTTTGTTGCCTCTTCATGAAATTAGAAAAACAAACTATTTACTTATTTCTTAATAAAACAAAAAAAAAAATAGCAAAATTCCAACTAGCTTTAATTACCCCTTGTACAAACATACATGAATAGAAGTAAAGGCAAAAAAGAAAACAAATAATTCCATTAAAATTCTTAGAATACTTTATGGGAATTTTTATTTATATTCATTTAACTCTGTGGCGAAAGAAATATAGTTACTTTTTCTTTGAATAAACAAACATAAGAAAAAATGAATTTCTTTCCCAGGTAAATATTTTTATTTTATATTTATTTTTATTAAAGGAAATTTATATTCATATAAAATTAAATTAAAAGAGGAAAATTTTCCATTAAAAATTTTATAAATTGCTTCAAAACATTTACGAAAAGATGAAAGGAAAACATTTATAAACGCAAGCTCAATTGCGAATATTCTAGAAAATTGATTTCAGGACACGTAAATAGATGGTAAAGGAATCCCAAACTTTCTATTATGTTTTTAGTACTTTATTTTTTTTTTTTTAACAATTAAAAAAATATTATTAATGATGAGAATAAATTGAAAAACATTTGAAACTAATTTTATTATTCCTTGGGAAGTAAAAATAAAACTGAATAAAGTTCTTTCTAAGCAAATTCTGAACTTATTTAAAATTTAAACAAATGACGCAAACGTTTTTTACTGCACAAACCATATTTACACAGGTGAATTCGATGGAATCAATGAAATTTAGTTTGATGCGCAAAACTTGTATTTACGATTTTCATTCATTATATGAACTCGGATTCTCTATTTTTTACACCCACCACTGAAGGATAATAATGTTTGCAACTCCCAAAAGGAAGCTTCAAATTGATTAAGCCATGTCCGCCCTTGTGTGTCTGTGTCCCTGTGCGGTATGTGCTGTGCTGTGTTGACATTCTGCTGGTCGCAAAAATTAAGATATCGACTTCAAATTTGGTAGAAGCACCACAAGTTTCTGCACGCAAGTTGGTGCTGAAAATGGGCCAAACTGGTTGGAGCACAAGCTGGAAGTGGAGCGTAAATTGAATGCAACTCGGTTTTTCTAAACAAAAATTTGTGAGTTTTTGCTCATTACTAACAAACTATGAATAATAGAAGACTGAAATTTTTCAAATTTACTTTACGGAAAATCTACTATTTATGTGCAAACGTGGAAGAAACCGGCCATGGCCAAGTAATTAAATTTTATATTTCCACTTTTTTGAGGTGTTACGTTTATTGATCATACGGTAAGTAAAGCATACGGTAAGTATACTGTACATTCTTTACATGACTATAAAATATATTTTCGGGCAGATAGGTTAAGTCAATTCAGATTATGATTCTGAATCGATCGGTGTGTCTATCTTAAACCTTTCTGCGTGTTACACACCCATACTAACTTAATGTACTTTGTACCACACGTTGTGTAGGGTATAAATGAGAACAACAGTGACATGAAATGCTATGAAATACTTTCCTAAAAAGCCGATAGCTGCATATTTCTTTTCTTTGTCATCGAAATGCTATCCTAAAAATCCGTTAACTGCATATTTCTTTGTCGCCGAAATAAAAAAACATGAATGTGTGCAGAATGGAGAGAGCATAGAGTTGCTTATAATAAATAACAAAAATAGTCAAAAAATCTTTTGTTATATGGGACAAAATGGCAACGCTGTTCACGCTTCTTTGTTAAACGAGAAATCTGTTTGCGCTTCTCTGTTAAACTGACAAAACAAGAAGTGTGGCAAAGTGGCAAAGCAATTAAGAAGAAGAAACTCTGGGAAATCGGATACGAAATCATTCGTTCATCCAATTCAGTGATTTCTGTATGAAAACTCCACACTTTCTAATAATTCGATTGTGCGATAAAGGATAATAACTGATGATTATGATTTACTTTATTCTACTTTATCGTATAATCAGGCAATTTAGCATCAAAATTTATATAAAAATCTATACAACTCTTCCTCTCTCGCTCTATGACTGCTATTTTTATATGCTCGCCTTTGTGGTAATTGGCAGTTTGTAGAAACTATTACACAGTTTTTACAGAGGGAAGACACAAAAATTGTTTATTCGCTCTCTCTTAAATTTTACGATATTTAAAACTATTTGTACACTCCTTGAGTGACGATATATTGTCTGGGTAAAAATGAGTTTATTCTAAAATAAATATGGTGGACACCACAACCTGATGGATTAATTTTTTCTTAATAATATCAGCGGCATGGGAATCAAATAAAAGGACGCGGAGAGAAGAAGGCAACAAGGTAAGTGTGTTAATTTTGAATTAACTATGATATGGATATCGCATAAAAGAAATGGGACAGTAGAATGCTATAAGGTAAGCGTGTTAATTTTAAATTAATGGCGGTCGACCTTAAATAAAACATTTATTTTTAAATTTTTTCTTAAAAATACCGTTCACATGGCTTTCGAATCAAATGGCTTGTACAGTAGAATGCGAAGACGTAAGTGTGCTAATTCTAAATTAATTATGATGACCATCACGACGTGGTAGATTAATTTTTCTTAAGAATACATTTCAGTGAAGCAAAAGGTGAAAGATAAATTTTATCCCATTCACTAGCTGTTGCAAAAAAATAAAAGCATGGGACGCCAAAGATTTTAATGGTGGCGGGTATACGGGTTTAGGTACCAGCCGAGTATAACTTTCTTAGTTTTTTTTCAGGAGATAAGCGGATCTTATAATAATAAGTTTATATATTAGTTAACAAAGCATGCAAAACTAAAACTTTAGTTTGATCGTTCAACCATCGGTTTATTAAATATGAAACACGATAAAAATTAAAGCAAACAATTACATAAACAAAATTGGCTTGTCTTCAGGGTAAATGCGTCTTGAAAGAAACTTCATTAAGCGAAATGATAAATTTTAAATTATTTCATTGTTAAATAAAACAAGAAATAGATAGTATTCGAGTAAGTTTTCGCATGGTCTTTACGGTTTCACATCATCATAACTTAGAGTTTTTAAAAATTAGTGCTTAAACATTTATGCAAAACTTTCAATACAAAGATGCATAGAATTGTTCGTTTAATGAACCGCTGTATTGGCCGAACGGGTGTAATATATCTTACGGTCGGCCTGGCCCGACTTTACTATCCTTACTCGTTTTATATCAGTTATGATGTATGGCACCAAAAATTAAAGTTAAGATGTTTCAACATAATTTTCTAAATCCCTAAAATAATAGTAATCCTTATTCTTGCCTTGTTCTGAGTAGTGGGTATTTTCTTTTCGTCTGCAATTTTTTTGGTTGTGTCGGTGTTTTCTTGTGTTTACCTCGTATATTTTCAGTGTTTTTGTTAAACTGGTTATCGAAGATACTGTGTGAGCTTTTGTTTCCTCTATATAAAATCAAGAAAAAAAACAATAAAAACAAAGAAATTAAAAAAATTAAAAACAATGGATATTTACTATTAGTAGTCCCCAATCTTTTTCCAGTGAGAGGTTTTTTTTCCCAAATTACTAAGCAATAGATAACAATAAGGCATACGGGGTCGCCAGATGAAAACTCAAGTAGGATTTCATCTATTAGCGGACAAATCCCTGCAGAAAAAAAAATTAAAAATTCGGACTCTCCGGTGCTGCCAATCAGTAACATCACTCCTATTGACAAAAAATATGTCGTTATTTCTTCAACTGATGCTAGCATAACAATTGCACAAAACAGTTCTTTCGCTGCAAAAAGTCCCTATATGGCATTACAACCTATATAGACTCTATCTCGCACAACATATATAGACTCTACCTCGCAAGTGAAAACCCCATAAAGTCGAAATCATTAGCTAATTTATGTGCAATTTCCGCTGAACTACATGACAAACTGAACCAAGTTAGAGGTGTAATTTATGCCCCATGTGCCGGAAAATGAAATAGTTCGCGAAATTGGCAATCAAGGAGTGAGTGGAAGCTATAAATTCACTAAATTAAATGACGACGAAAAAACTCACTCCACTACAGGAACAATTGTTATGACCTTTGATCGCTTTCGGCTACCGCAAACAGTTGATGTGGCTTGGTATAAATGTAAACTGGAACTTTACATTCCAAATGCCATGAGGTGCAAAAACTGTCAACGCCTGGGTCATACGGCAAAAAGGTGCAGCAGTGCTCCATCTTGTGCTAACTGTGGTCTTCTTCCACATGCTGAAAGCTGTACGCATATTTTCTGCATAAATTGCAACACTCGGCGTTAGACAAACAATGCCCACATTTTATACAAATGCGCGAAAGTCTAAAAATCAAAACAGAAAATTAATGTGGCATGGGCGAAGCGCGACGCAATTACCGGGAAATAAATCCATCTGGAACCCAAAGAATTAACAAAAGTAACACGTACGCTAATATTGCGTCGTAAATCGAGCCAAATAAGCCTTTAACTGCAACTCCTTTCAATGAAAAACCTGTTCTATCATCAGCGAAAAACCATATTGCGAAACCAGATCCACCACTCGCCAAAAATAATATTGAAAAAATTAAAGCAACAGCAAATATTGAAAAAATTAAAATAACAATACGTATCCTAAAAGCTAATAAACTAAATTCCCAGAACTACCAGCTCTCAACTCTGGTCAGCAAATTACAAATTGCAATGAATCCAATCTTGCATTCCTTAACCAACCTCCAATTTCAAATTATTCGCGTGCGCCCACTCGTTGCATTTCAAATATACGCAACCACCTAAGTACAGATGCACTCTTTTTCTCAATTTGAACTATTTCTCAATTTGAACGTATAATGCACCCTATTTCTCAATTTGAACTATTTCTCAATTTGAACGTATAATGCACCCTTTTTCTCAATTTGAACTATTTCTTAATTTGAACATATAATGCACACTTTTTCTCAATTTGAACTTTTTCTCATTTTGAACGTATAATGCATACTTTTTCTCAATTTGAACTTTTTCTTTGCGTAACCACTGACATGCTCATGTCGGTATATTCTGAAATAGTCAAAAAAAAAATCATCATCCGGCGTTTCAGCGGAAATCGTTTGCTCACTTGACAAATCCGATGCCGCTGATAAATGGTATTTTAAAGTCTCTTTTCACCAATACTCCTGATAGTTTATTACCAATTTCAGGTTTTGTAGCGGCTAGAGAACCCATCACTTTTGCAGTCTTTTCTCCCCGGAAATACAATTCCACGGAATGCGTGTTCCGAGGATTATAGAATTTGATATCAGTATTAGGATGGACAAGTTTTGGAAAGCGCGACGGCAGACACCCCTATAACCGTTCATATGAAAAGTTACATACTCGCTGAAAAATTTGGGCCAATTTTTGAGAGCGCAACGGGAGACCTCCTCTATAACCGTTCATATGAAAAGTTACATACAAAAGTAATTATGCTATGTAGCAAACAAAACCTATCAAATGTTTAATTTTTTATGAGTAAACTTTTATGTAAAATTTGAACCATATAGATCTATTTTTTGGGCACTCAACAGCCCACAACACAAGGTTTCACAAAGGAACGGCTTTACATGGAAACAAAGTACAATTTTTGGTGTTTTTATGCTCAAATCAATAAGGACTTGTTTTACAAGAAGCGTGATTAATGGTCAGCCTTGCTGGAATATAACGCTTTTATGTGTCGTTTTCTTATTGACAACCGCATTACTCGCGATATAATATTGAATGTTACATAGGATTAAAAGAAAAGCAGATTTTCTTTTCCTGAGGTACTTGAGACAAATCAAAAAATGTACTCGAATGTGAGGAGTGCTGGGACCTGTGAGAAAAACTTGATGATGATCAGGCCATTTAGGGCAAGCATAGCGTCGAACATATATAATGCAGTGCAATATGCTTATGAGTCGATGACGATCAAGTCTGCTACGAGCAAAACCAAACCACAGATTATTCTGCTGGTAAGAACAAATTGTTCACGCAAAGTTCCTGTACCGAAATTTTCGACGGAGACGCTGACATGTCAACTTAACCCACCCACCACTCCGTCTCCTTGTCACTACAATTAAATAAAATTTTTAAAATTCTACAATGGAAAATTAAAGGACTTATTAATAATTTTGATGAACTCCGTTCTCTCATAAATGATTTTAACCCATCCTTTATATCCCTTCAAGTAACCCATTGTAGAAGCTCTTTTAATCCTATGTAACATTCAATATTATATCGCGAGTAAT